>PVHP010005823.1:0-63294 GCA_004024765.1 Zapus hudsonius
GGGGAGGGGAGGGAAGGGAAGGGAAGGGAAGCGAAGGGAAGGGAAGGGAAGGGAACTCACCAAGTTTTCATAGTTACCTGAATTTAACATTCATCTACTTAATCTTGGATAAGTGGCCCTGTAATCAAAGCTAACTTTAGGTTTATTTATTTTGACATGTGTCTGTATGCATGTATAAATATTTGTGGGTGCACACATGTGTGTATGTGCATTCAGAGGACAAAAGTTCAGGCTGGATGTTCTGTTGCTCTCTACTTTATTAAGGCAGGGTCTCTCACTGAACCCAGAGTTCTCTGATTTGGCTGGTCTAACTAGCCACCTTGCTGCAGGAATTATCCACTTCCTGAGTGCTGGGACCATAGGAGCATACTGCCTCATCCACCATTTATATGGGTTCTGGGAACTTGAACATGGGTCCTCATGCTTGTGTAGCAAACACTTGATTCACTGAGCCATTTCCCCAGCCCAAAAGTTACTTTCGATTTAAAGAAAAAAATTATTACGGATAACCCCAAGACTTGGGAAACGAATTGGAAAAAAAATCCAACCCTTTAAGTTAGAAAATTATGAAGAATATAAATTATCTCAGTTCCTTTAAAATAATTATCTATGATGGATCAAGTTAAAACCAGCTTTAATTAAATCATGCAATTAAGTAGTGCAGGGTACTTTTTTTGCATTTTCTAGTTGATTGGAATCATTCTTTTAGAGCTAGAAGATATGTTATAGATTCCATCAGCCATCTCCTTGTGAAAAATGAAGAAACTGAAAACAAAGGGCCAAGATCACCAATGACAAGGAGGCAGATTAAAATCATGGTCCAAAATGTGTCCCTTGACACCATGTTGCTTTAATGATTCCAGGGACCATCAAAGATGGCTCACAGTAGAAGACCACAGAATAATATAAAATTCAGCAAATGAAATCAAGTTGGCTAGGAATCTTCTCTTACACTTAAGGACAATGACATATTGCCCAGTTTAGAGACATAACTCAATGGAGTGGGAGCTTTGCTGTTGGTTTCTAAGAGGATGAGAAGCCATGTCAGGACCAGGAAATTAGACAAACCTTGACCCACCACAGATGGACTTACTTACATCCACATGGAGCCAGAGGCCGTGCCTCTCACAGATGTCTGCTATTTCATCCAGAGGATCAAAGGCACCCAGCACGGTGGTACCAGACGTAGCACAGACAAGAAACGGTGCTGTCCCCTGTGAAAAGGACCCATACATAGAGAGAACTGTCACCATCACTGTGAAGTTTGTCCTGTGGCCGGCTGGTAAACACAAAAGCTTATGCATTCGGATAAATAAGGTCTCTTTGGAATTAATCATTAATACAATGGGCATTTTGAAACCTCCACACTATGTTGGCCCTGGTCCTATGACACAGATGCAACTTGTGGTGGCTTAAAGGTAAAGTGTCCTCCATGGCCTCATGTATTTATGGTTGAGTCTTATAGTCAAACCCAAGCTGGTAGCAATTTGGAATACAGAGCCTTGCTGAAGGAGGTGTGTCACTTACAACAGGCCTTGGGATGTAATAATAAGCCCCAGCACCCCTTAAACTCCAGAACCCCTTGCCACAGTTAGCTCACTCTTCCTTCTACCTTCCAGCTAATGTGTAAGATGTGATGCCCAGCTTCTGCTCTGCCATGCTTTTCCCTGGCATAATGATGCTTCCCTTGGAAACGATAAGCCTGAAATAAATCCTTCCCTTCCAATAAGCTGTTTCTGCTCATGTGTTTTGTCCCATCAATGAGACGGTAACTGCTACACAGCTCAAGAGATAAATTTCTGATTATTGCTCTCAGATTCATTTTCTAAAGGTGGCCCAGAGAAAAAATAAATAACATCAATGGAAATGGCCAGCTGTCATTTGGTAGAATTCCTGTTTGTTTGTGGGCCTCCATGGAGCAGGGATCGTTCCTGTTTTCCATAATAAAAAGGGACAGACTGGAAGAGAAATGTCCAGCCCCAGGAAGAAGGAGGCAGGCCCATCTGCTTGCTTCCTGATAACCACTGAGCACAGATGTGCTCAGGTATCCATGGGAAATTCTGAGTGGAGAAGACAAGAGCATCTCATGGGAAAAGGCTCTCCTTAGCTCAGCCATGAATATATTTCACCAAATATGTTGGGAGAGAGAATGTGCCTCGTTCCTGCCATGGTTCAACTCCTCTCACTGTTGATGGCTTTGTCTTCTAGAGTGAGCAATTATCATTGGAAAATGGGAGAGAGAAGGGAGATTGTGGGATCAACATAGATGAAAGTTAATCTCAAGGCAGCTGGCCAGGCACTGTGGTCCCTCTGGAGGGTCTTCATGACAACCAGGTCAAAGAAGAAGAAAAAAAAAAAAAAACTATTCCAAGACATATCAATATAAGCTTGGTGGTAAAGATGTGTTACTGTGGCAGGAAAAACTGGAAGAAAGAAAACTGTGGAGTTGTGGGGAATGACTGCTGGGTCTCTAGAATATCCAAGGACTATGTGACTCCTGTACCTTTATTGCCTCTAAAATTAATTTTGCTTCTATCTATCATTTGCCCTCTGTTTCCTCAAGGAGTTTATTATTGAATAATAACAATAGATTCTTATTTCCTTGGATGCCAGAGCTAGTTGTGTTGAAACCAAACACATTCCAAATTAACTGACCTTTGATAGAAAGATGTGATTTTGCAAAATGGAGCAGAGCAAGACCCACTTGATCCCACGTCTCCAAATTGCTAGGCACGGGAATCAAAGTGAGAGTACATAATGAATCCAGTTGCCATGTGGGGAGACAGCTGTGATCCATAGGATCGGGTCTATCCCAAACCTCTCAGAGCCAGGCCAGGAACTGACAGTCCCTGAACGAAACCATGGGCTTTAGAAATTCTTCCCTGTACTCAACCACAACAGATTATGTCTTTATCACGTCAGTGACCTAAATGAAATGAGAACAGATTTGCATCAATCATCTAAAATGACAAAAAAGTAATTTGCTAAAAACTGCTTAAAGTGTCTTTAATGGTTGGGCTTTTTTCTCCTAAGCTATATGACATCCTGACAGTCATGAGAAAATACCTAATCAAGCTATATAGCCTCCTAATGAGATTTCTTCCCCTTTAATTTTTTTTGGGGGGGACCAGGCATGTTGTTTAATCCCAGCACTGGGGAGGCAGAGGTAGGAGGATCGTCGTGAGTTCAAGGCCAGCCTGAGACTACAGAGTGAGTTCCAGGCCAACCTGGGCTAGAGTGAGATCCTACCTCAAAAAACAAATGAACAAAGAACTTGCTATAAATAGCAGGCTCTGAAATTAGTCTTTTGCAGTGTGGATTTAGCATTCCATATTTTTTCCCTTCATCATATTTGTTGTATTGATTACATGTGACCAATAAGCTTTATTCCCTGAGAAAGCTTGTCATTTAAACATCATTAAATAAAAATATTTTCAAAATATTCAGAAGTCTTACTAGTTGGGGCTGTCAATAATTGAGCTAGAAGTAATGACATTGTGTGTGTGTGTGTGTGTGTGTGTGTGTGTGTGTGTGTGTGTGTGTAAACATGGCATATGAAGGTGTATACATGGGCACATGTGTGTGTGCTCTTATGCACATGTACAAAGGCCAGAGCACATGGGGGGGTCCTCTATCACTCATCCCCCTTGGTTCCTTGAGACGGGGTCTCTCGCTGAACTTGGAGCTTACTACTTTTCGTATAGACTGACTGACCAGTGAACTCCAGCAGTCCTCCTGTCTTTAATCCCTTAGTTCTGGGGTTGGAGGCAAGTGTGGTCACATCTAGTTCTTTACCTGCATGGTGGGCTTTTTATGTGGGTGTCTGGGATGGAGATCCTCATGTTTGGGTAGCAAGTACTTTTATTTGCTGAGCCATCTCCCCAGCCATGGCATCAGGTAGAAGTCATTGCTTAAAAGATGTTTTAATGGATTGTGAAGTTTCAAAGAGTTGATTTCCACTGCGCTCATGCGCGCGCACACACACACACACACACACACACACACACACACACACACACACACACAGAGCACTGACACGCTACTCCCCACATCTGAATTGACATGGGTTGAAAAACTTGAAACTAAATAAGTGTAAGCTCTTGAGGTCAGGAACTCATCATTGTGCATTATTATCTCCAAGGGGATGTGAGGTTTGTGGCTGGAGTAGGAACAGACTTGAAAAATAAGTGGGCAGAAACACCACTGAGCTCCCACCACCCTCCCTTCCAGTGTGCCTGAAAGCACATTATCTCAACAATAAAGCAATCTTAATACTCACCCGCCATGACTCAGGGAACTAAGCAGAAGAGGGGGCTGAAATTGTGTAAGAGCCATGGTGGGGGGAATATCAAGAGACATCGCCCCCCCTCAGCAACAATACAGAAAAGCACAGTGAGGGGGAGGAGCCGGCTGCCTCTGTTGCTATCCATAACCCCCTACCCCATGGATTGATCCTATATGCCCACTGAGGAGGATACCCAGTAGATTAGGGACAGGGAGGAGGGAAATGGGGATACCAACATAATCTTTGCTAATACAATGTATCTAATTTTGGACAAGATATCAATTTAAAAAAAGAATTAAAAGTTTGAAATATATAAAAAATAAAATCCAACTTGCATCTCAGTGATGGCTCATGTTACATGTCACGTTATAGGAAGGATTGTGTGTGTGTGTGTGTGTGTGTGTGTGTGTGTGTGTGTGAGACATGTCATGTGTCATGTTATAGGAAAGATACAGAACAGGCAGTGGTGGAGACAAGAGCCCATGGTATCACCAAGACTTGGGGCAATCTACAAAACCATACTGTGGAGGATTCCACAGGATGAGGGACCTGGTTTCTTTAACAAGAAAAGAACAAAGAAGCAAAGTGTTAAATAGGTATCAGACATATCAGGCAGATTCAATGTAAGAAACTTGACGGAGTCATTACCTAAATAAGGCAACTACTTTTTAAAAGTCATCAAGAGAAGTGTTTTTTTTTTGTGGTGTGTGTGTGTGTGTGTGTGTGTGTGTGTGTGTGTGTGTGTGTGTGTGTGTGTGATCTCTCACTGAGCCCAGCATCTCTCACAGGTCTCATCCTGAGCCCAGGGTCTCACACAGAGACTAGGGTCTCTCACTGAGCCTAGGGGTCTCTCACTGAGTCTGAGGTCTCTCACTCAGCCCAGGGTCTCTCACAGGTCTCATGCTGAGCCTGGTGTCTCCACTGAGCCCAGGGTCTCTCACAGAACCTGGACTCTCTCATTGAGTCTGGGGTCTCTTACTCAGCCTAGGAGTCTCTCACTGAGTCTGAAGTCTCTCACTCAACCCAGGGTCTCTCACAGGTCTCACCCTGAGCCTGGGGTCTTCACTGAGCCTAGAGCTCACTGTTCTTAGGTAAGCTGGCTAACCCTAGCAACACTCCAGACACTGCACCTTGGTGTTGGGACTACAGACGTGTATCCCAATGCCTAGCTTTGTGTTTAAATGTGGGTGTTGAGGATTGAACTCAGGTTCTCATGCCAATGCTCTTACTCACTAAGCTATCTCCTCTGCTGACAAAATGTTAACATCACCTGAGTATCTGATGATATGAAGAAATTATAATTCGTAAGTGTAATCGTGGCATTGTTATTTTTAGACAAGAGTGGCTATCATTTACTTTCAACTATGTACACATCAATGATACAATGTCTGGAGCTTGTCTGGGGGGCTGAGGCAGAGGTGAAAGAAGTGTTGAGCTAGCAAGTGCTGAGCCTGAGTAGTGAGCGGTGGTGGCATAATATATTAATTCTGTATGTGTTTGAAATATTCCTTAATGAAATTATTCAAATGAGAAAGGGAGGGGTGGGAAGAGGGAAAAAGAGGAGAGGAGAATGGAAAGGAGGGGAAAGGAGAGGAGAAGAAGAAGGAGAGAGGAGGAGGAGAGGGAAGGGAGAGAAGAAGAGGAGAGGGAAGGGAGACAAGAGGGGAACAGGATAGAAATGGGAAGAGAAGAGGAAGAGGAAGGAAGGGAAGAAGAGGAGAAGGAGGAGGGGAAGGAAGGAGAAGGAGAGGGAAGGGAGAGAGGAGAGAAGAGGAGGAGGAAGAAGAGAGGAGAAGGAGAGAGAAATAAAAGAAAAAGTCATGGGAAGGGTAAGAAAAGGGAGGGAAGGATGTGAGCAACCCCCCCCCCCACTACAAACATGAACAGCATCAATGAAATTCTTTTGGATAGAGAATTTGGTAAGAAAAGAAAGATGAAATCGAATCAAAAAAAATTACAAAAACAAGAAACAGTATCTGTGATTCACAGTAGAAAAAAACTTGACTGATGGTATTTTGTAGAACATTCCCCAAAAGTATGTCATTCTGAACCACCGAGTGATTATCATGTCACCACGTCCTTGGGATGTTAACAGAAAAGATAATGTGGATTTGAGGGTACACACCTGAAGGCCATGTGTACACAATAATAACAGATTTTTAAAGTATGGATTCCAGACTAAATATACTAATCTAGCATGTTCCAGGATAAGGTCATTTCTATGAAAATTTGAAAAGAAAATATAGAATTTAAGAGAAATACAAGAGTGATCCCTTGAAGTGATCCCTCCTTCTTAGAGTTTGAATGTGTATGAGAATAAAACTACTTGCATAGATCAACTATTTAAAGTACAGAAGCTGGGGCGGGATGGGCTGGTGTGATTCTGCTTCATTAACAGTAGAGGAAGTGGTGGAGTGAGGAGGAGGAAGCAGAGAAGAAGTTGCAGTGGGTGGACCCAAATCATCAAGATTTGGGTCGAAGAAGCAAAATGGTAGGCAGGAAGCCATGAGCCAGGGTTAAGAATCACAAGTCAAGGTCAGCCTTCCTGAGTCACAGAAGGTGAGCTGGGTCATGACTTGTCTTCCCTAGCATTGAACATTTCCATTTCAGCAGAATGTTCTAGCAGCTGAGAACCACAGGGCATTCTGTCCCAGAAATGCTAGACTCTGAGCTCAGATGAGGTGGAGGGAGGAGTGGGGATTGAATCGGAAGCTGCAGGGAGGGTAAAGTAAAAGAAAAACCAAGAACTAACTGAAGAACTCACTGAGATGCACGGTTGGGTCTGCAGAAAGAGCAGCCATGCAGGAGGGCAGACTTGGCTCTGCAGGAGAGCCTGGGGTCATCTTTAGGGCTTAGTCTAGTCAAGCAATCTGGATACAGGGAAGCCGGTGTTTACAGGCTCTGGCAACCTGGGAATGAGAATGCCTGAAAAATACCACAGACCATGGACAGTGTAGAGGTTTAAATGAAATGTTCCTCATAGGCTCCTGTGTTTTGAGTACTTGCTCTTCAGCTATTAGAAAGCAGAGAGACCTTTTGGAAAGTTGTGGGACCTTTGGGAGTTGGAGCCTTGCTGCAGGAGGTGTGTCACTGGGTATAAGCCTGAGTGTTCAGAGAGCTGGTCCTGATGACTCCCTTCCTACTCCTGGGGCAAAATATGATGCCACAGGCTTCCTGCTATGTGGTGATGACACTATCCCTCAAATAAATCCTTCCTCCTATAGGAATCTTCTTAGAGTTTTGTCCTGACAATGAGAAGGCAATTGTTACAGAGGGCCAGGAATCTGGAAAGGAGTTAATGAGCTTGTAATTGCTCATTTCAATGCACACTCTTCTTTCACCCACACATAGAAATGAATTTCGTGGCTTGAATTCTCCAGTGTTCTCTCTGTCTTGTATCAATACACATGTGTTTCTCTCCTCTCTCTCTCTCATATATAGATATACCACTCTCTCCCTCTCTCACACACATATACATTTTCTCATATGTAGATATATGTTTCTCTCCCTTCTCTATCTCTCTCACACATAAATATACCCCTGATGTGCACACATATGCATCCTCTCTCATATGTAGATAAGCATGTGTTTCTCTCTGTCTCTCATACATATATACACCCCTCTCTCTAACACACACACACACACAAAAAAAAAAAAACACAACACAACACACTTTCCCTCTCACCTCTTGTTTTGCTTGCTGGATTTGCCTCTCCAGCTCTTCAGGTATCATCTTACCTCTAAAAAATACAGAGTTGAGACTTTCAGTTAAGTCACAGGCTTTCAATCAGCATGAATTTCCCCCTCCATCCATCAGGCTTCCAGATCCTCTGCTGCTTACCTTCCATCTGTTTCCACAAAGTGCACATTCTCAGTGCCAATCCCAAGGAAGGAAGCTGCCTTCTTCATCGAATAATGGCACTGAGGGAAAGAGCAAGAATAGAGGACAGAGATGAAGGCACAGTATCGAAATGCAATACTTGTTATCTAAACCTATCCGTGTCCTTGAAGCTCAACACAACCTTTGGAACATGATGGCATCAAAGAAAAATAAAACAGTAACTAAATGGAGTCTATTTCTTGTCCTTCTCATTTTTAAATAAAAATAAATATTTATTTTTAACAATTTCATGCATGTATATAGTGTATTTTGATCTTATTCACCCACTTTACCCTCTCTTATCCCCTTCCCATTCTCACTGAATTCCTTCTTCTTCCCAACAAATCCTCTGTGTACTTCAAGGTCTTTTCATATGACTCACTGAGTTCACTTAGGATCGCTTGCGTGAGCATGTGTGATGGACCATTTATTAGAGTGTGGGTAACTTCCCAGTGGCTATACCACTGAAGAACATGACTCCCCTCCCCTGACCACCACTAACAACCAACAGATTCTACAAGAGAGTGAGGCCCTCCCCCATCCATGGTGGGGTCAATCTTATACAGTAATCCACAGCTGCTGTGAATTCATGAGGACCAGTCATGTTGTGCCCAGATGACAGTATACCACAGCACTCCTCCCCATCCTCCTGCTCTTATAATCTTTCTGCCTCCTCTTCTGCAATGTTTCCTGAGCCTTGGCATGGGTGGTTTAGATATCCCTTTGAGGGATAAATGATGGGCTGACTACAGGATATATGGAACTTTGAATACACAATTTATACTCTCAAAGCTGCAGTTTGCTAATCTATAAATCACCAAGGCACCCTGTCAATGAAGCCAACTTGATTAGCTCGTTAGAGAGGAAAAAGGGGGTTACTCAATGTCAAAGGTTTACCACAGGGAACAAACATGGCTTCTGGAGAGACTGTTACTTTCTGTAACATTATGATAGTAATGTGAGTAAGAACGTGAGCTTATCGTGCTAATGTGTTAATGAAAACACAATGTATTAATGAAGACTTAGAATCTAGACCAGTGCTGACTCAAATCCCTCTCATGAAAGAACAGGATGCTATCTCAAAGATTCCAATCACAGACTGGGGAAGAGTTTAACTGTTTCCAGGAGAAAACGATATGTTAGAAATGCATAGCAGATATTTGCACTATGCAAGGCTGAAATTAGACTGACAGGAATCTGAGTAAAATCACAAGAACAAAAGTTAATATGAATGTGGAGTCAACGATCAACCACTTTACTCAGATATGGTATGTGCGAAGCTGGATGGTTCTGGAAAGATGTGACATATTTTTTATTGGTGAAAAATGATCTATATTTTCATGGTTGGAATTCCCCACCACCACCACCACATGGAGTCTACAAAATAATTAGCATGCAAACATTGGAAATGCCATTCTTTATATATTATCAAGGACAGGTGGTCAATTAATTCTTTTTCATGCTAAAAAAGTAAAGGTGATAAAGGACATTATTTTACTCCCCCAAAAAAATCTTAGTAATTTAATTTGTATATATGAATATATTTAAAAAATAATCATGCCCTCACAGTTAACTTGATATATTCCCTCAAGTGGGGTGATTTTTTTCCTCCTTTTGTCAAGAGAGTTTTATTGGGTACTCTTTTAAAAAAAACTATAAAAATAATAAAATGTAGACGAAGTTAACATCACCAGGAAAAATGAAACCTTCCTAAATAATTAATTTCCAAATATCAAATAGGACACATCCTAACTGCCTGTGGGGTGCATTTCTTTCAGAGAGTCACAAAAGTATGCATACTGAAGAGTCATAATGTGCATGAAAAATGTAATTCATTCTCTACTTGTAATGACAGCCTGTGCTGGCTGGAGCTCACGTGTCTGCCCTAGCAGGGATGATATAGACAAGGGGAATTACTTCCTACCAGAGATCTGGGCTCTGCCAACCACACAGCTATTGATGATGTCATGATAAATGCTAGTCTATCCCCAATGACGTTTGACTATTAGGGAAGCCACAATAATCAATACATGAGAAACAGCACCCTGTCTCCAACCAAAGAGTAAAACCTTGTGATTAGAATAAGAACAGCTAGCTTCAAGTGCTTCAGGGCCAAGTGCAATTCAATGTCACCCTCAAGTGCATAAGGATGGATTTAAAAGTCTGCAAAACTGAAGCCTAAACTGAAGTCTAAAGAGGAGAAAGGATAGAGTCCCTGAAGGGGAAAAAGAAAGGGCCAGGCTTCAGACATGCTGACTGCTTGAGAGGGAACTTCTAGAAGGTGGGAAATGCGAAGCAACCACCACATTTAGAAATAACGACGATTGTTCTTATCACTGGCAAGCAATAAGACAGGCTTTCCAAGGCCTGACCTCTCTGCAGGTTTCATAAATCTACAGACAGAGAAATGATCTCAGCAGGACCTCTTCTCTACAAAGACGAAACAGCACGTGTCTGCAGGAAGGACACTGAGCTCCTGCTTCACTTTCTGGCTCCTGGAAGATTTTTTTTTTTTCTGTGACCTTGGCTTTCTCAATGAACTGATGCTTTCTCAGGTTCCCTGTGCCCTGGACACGAGCGAGGATTCAATTCAGTTTAGTGCTGACTAATTCGATGCTTTCACTCACAGGGATAGAGAGCAGAGATGATCAAAGTCACCCTTTAGGGAAGGAAGCAAAGAATTTCCCCAGGAACATACAACCTGTCCTATTCCTAAAGAGGACAGGCCAGAACTCCAGATGGGTGGCTCCAGTCACAGGCTCTATATGACATCCTAAGGGCACCTGCTTGCCTGTTCACACGACACCTTGGCTCAGAGAAGCTCTAAGGTGCAAAGTTCAAGAAACCATCACCCAGAGACAAACATCCTCGACTTCCTCCTTGCCTCTCTCCCCAGCTTCAGCTCTGCTGATCAAAGCAGGATGGGAAGCGTTGGGGAGAAGGCTCAGTGGTTAAAGGTACTTGCTTGCAAAGCCCAATTGCCTGGGTCCAACTCCCCAGTACCCACGTAAAGCCAGATGCACAAAGTGGTACATGCATTTGGAGTTCATTTGCAGTGGCAGGAAGCCTTGGCACCCTCATTCTCTCTCTCCTTGCAAATAAATAAATAATATATATATTTAAATGAGCAGAATGGGGCAGAGAGAAGCCTGGACCAAGAGAGAGGAGTGAAATAAAAACAGCTTTTTAAAAAAAATTTTTGAGGTAGGGTCTCACTCTAGCCCTGGCTGACCTGGAACTCACTCTGTAGTCTCAGGCTGGCCTGGAACTCACTGTGATCCTCCTACCTTTGCCTACAGAGTGCTGGGATTAAAGGCATGTGCCATCAAGCCTTCCCATCTTAGAGTCAAAGTTTTATTACAAGAGTTGGAAGTACTATGCAAGGCATAGAGGGGTTTGACGCCAAGAAGGCCATCCATCTACTCCCCACCCTGTTCCAGCTGACTCATCCTATAAATAACGGATACTGCTTTTCATGATTGTGGCCCAGATTCCACTCTGCAGGCAATAACCCTATAGTCATTGCAACAAGTCATTCATGAGTGACCCCTGTGGGGCTACTGTGTCACTTTCCTGGTCTCCTTGCTCACTGCATCCCTGGATCCAGACCTTTTTTGCAGGTGGATTTGCAGCTCCCCCTCCATCAGGGGAGTCTCCTATCCCACATCTGGCTGCAGAGGTGAGACTTACTTTGCCAAGCCTGACCCAGGGAGCATGCCTTGTCTGATTTCTAGAAGACAAGGGATGTCCAGGGCAGAGAGGAGACCCTGTGAGCCACCCCTACACCAGCCATGTAAGGTAGCCCCACCAAGAATGACAGACAGTATTCTGTTGCCCAGGGGCTTAGAAGTGAAGGTGCCACTGTAAGTCTATGCTGCTGGGCTTGGGGAGAATTTTTTCAACTCAAGAACCAACTGCGACACACACACACACACACACACACACACACACACACACACACACACACTTTCTTTTTCAAATTCAGAAACAGAAGCACAGTAATGTTAAGCAATTTGTTCAAGGCCACTCAGATAGGAAATAATAAGAATGGAATCAAGGGGCTAAAGGCACTTGCTTGCAAAGCCTGCTGGCCTGGGTTGACTTCCTCAGCCATCCATGTAAAGCAAAATGAGCATGTATTGTTTGTAGAAGCAAGAGACCCTGGCACGCACACACGCACTCTCTCTCTCTCTCTCTCTCTCTCTCTCTCTCTCTCTCTCTCTCTCTCTCTCACACACACACACACACACACACACACACACAAATAAAAACAATTTTAAAAGAGAATGAAAACAAATCGAGGTATCCTTCCTCAAAGACAATTTACTTAAACACATTCTTATCTTTTACATTAGTGGAAAGTCTAATAAGAAACTGTTACGACATAGGAACACGGAATTCAAGGCAAACTGAATTTGAACTCCTGGGCCACGGTCACTCATATACCTCCAGAGTAAATTATCCCTACTCCCTTTGAGGTGAGAGCTCTGTGTGTGTGTGTGTGTGTGTGTGTGTGTGTGTGTGTGTGTGTGTGTGTGTGTGTGTGTGTGTGAAGAAGCCTATCAAAACAACTATACAAGAAGCCATGAGTAGATAGCAGAGCTGAAATCAGCCACAATGATCCGGGGTCTAATAACATGATACTCAAAGGAAAGATTCTCAGAGATAGCTAGAACTTTCTAGCAAAATGTGCTCTCCTTGAAGAAAATGTGCCAGACGATAGATTTCAATTAAAGGCCATGGACAAAACTGAGTAGTCGGGAGTTTGAAAACCAGACTATCAGAACCTCCTAAGGAATCCAATACCGTGATACTTCATCATATAGGGATAGGATACGAATCACAGCAGGGACTCTCAGACAAATGAGATTGCTTAGATACATTCTCTGAAAGAAATGGATCTCATATCAAGAAGAATGTTTTTACCTCTGCTGATGTGAAAAGGATTAATCTTGGTAAGCCAGACAGACCCTTCTCCTTAATATCAGGGCAATATTTGTATCTAGCTAGATTAATTGCATACATATTGGACACCGAGCCACCTGTAAAAAAGCAAAATTAAAATGTCACATTTATAACATGAAGTCATAGTATCCTGTGTACCAAATACAGTCAAAAGCTCTGAATGGTCAGCACCAGCCCCCACCCATTATTCTTGACAATTTCATTTATAAACTCTTTAACCTACAATTCCACAACTTTTCAGCAAAGAGGGAAATATTGGTCAATTCTCTCAATATATATATATATATATATATATATATATATATATATATATATATATATATATATATTAACCTAAAGGATTCAACCTATAAGACTGAACCTGGGGCCAGTTACCCAAGTCTTCAGAATCAGACCACTGGCTCTGTCAGTCACTTGATCAATGAAATTGGCATTGACAGTACAAGCTTATCTCTGGTTCCAGACAAGCATTGTAGGAGAAACGAATGTGATTTAGAAACTCTCTCAAAAAAGATTGATTTTAAAATTTAGAGGACTTATCATTGTCTTTTCCAACCTCCCCAAAGTCAATAAATTCATTTGCAAGAGATATAAATCCTAAATGTAGACATATACATCTTAAAATGCAGACATCTCATTCATTACGTATAGACTTCGTTAATTTAGCATTTATACAAAATGCAATCACTCCAGAGAAAGGTAACAGCACTATGGTTACCAAATAGCCCTGAATGGCCAACATTTTTGTCATGTGTGTGTCTGCAAGGAGACATTCCTCAACTAAATAAATGTCTTGATGCTCAAACCGGTAGGACGATGGGAAGAGCTAATTGTACTCACCTGGGTTAAATATTCCATCACCTTCTTTCCAGCCAATCAATTCAGTCATCTTCTTCAGAACTGCTTCCTCTACTAACAGAAACACTGGAGACACCTCATATGTATAACTAGACAGATACAAAAAAAAATACTTCTATGACTCAAACCCTAACAGCCCCTTTTTTCAAGTGCATTTATAGACATTTATAGAAAGCATCTTTTTAAGAAAAGTTTTAAAATATTTTATTTATTCATTTATTTATTTAGAGAGAGAGAAGAAGAGAGAGAGAGAGAAGAGAAAGAACACCAGGGCCTCCAGCCACTACGAATGAACTCCAGATGCATACACCACCTTGTGCATCTGGCTTTATGTGGATACTAGGAAATTGAACTTGGGTCCTTCTCTTTCTGGCCTTAACCACTAAGCCATCTCTCCAGCCTCCCAAATAGCCCTTTGGTATCCCAAGAAATACACAAAGGGTTTTATTAAACCCCATGGCTGTGGAAGTGTAGTTAGTCTTTGGAAATCTATCCGTTGCAACTAGAAAAGTATTCCCTCTATCCCTCCATCAGTGAGACAGTCAGACAGGTACACATCCATAAGTGGTGGTCTGCTGAAGGCTACTTCAGGAGCCTTCAGCAGGACATCATCCATGTGAGCCGTGGACAGTGGCTAGTCCATTCTTTGGGTTCTCTGGGGTCTGCATTGGATGCTGATGCTGATTCAAAAGAAGCCATTGTCTTGGCGGCCATGTTTTCTGAGGCTACTGCTCAGAGTGCATCATCTACATGTCCTGGTCATCTTTCTCTACCATTACTAGCTGAGTCTACACACAGGGAAAGTATTCTATGTGATGCCTCTTATGATGGAATGGTTTTACTTCCAAGTTCTTTCCAGATCTCTTGTCACAGAGAGACTTGGTGCCTAGCTTGGGATATTGTCATCTGAGAGCCTCATTAGGATCATCTCAGTCAAAGACACTGCCTCTCTCAAGGTCACACCCCTTCCTGTGACATCAACCCTTGATGACAGTTCCCTATGAGATCTCTATGGGGTCAACACAGCTGGTATGATAGCCTGGCTTCTGTCCTTGTCCACTCCCTGCCTTCTCTGCCCCCCTTTAATCCTTTGTGTTAATCACAAAGGTACCCCCTTAATAAATAGCTGCCCATTCAACTCTACCCAAAGTGTCTTCCCAGGGACCCCAAACTCCATCAGCTATACTGCCTTGTTCTGCAATGTTTTGAGTCTCACCTCTCTCCACGTGACTAAGTGTGTCTAATCTCCACGGCAATTAGGTGATTACATTAAATTGTACCTGAATAAGTCTGTACTCTAAATATGTAGGCTAAGCAGATGCGTTTGTAGTTATCATGGCAGAATTTGATGCAATTATTTTAACATCTGGAAGGGAAAACTTGGGCAGGGAGGCAAAGAATAAACCCCTACTAGGTAGGATCTGCCTATGTGCCAAGCACTCTGTGGGGGTACATCCAGGTAAAAATAACATCCACAGTGGGTACATCCTGGTAAACATAGCATGGGTTTGGGTTTCTATCCTGCTTTAAAGCCAGTTTATACACAGCAAAAGTATGACAAAGAGATGGTGAATTTAAAGTGCAAGTAAAATAACTTCAATTTGTTATAAGACTATTGCTGAAAATATGGAGTGAAGCTATTATCTAAAGCCAGCTCACCTCTACACTAGGAATGGACTTATAGGTGGGGAGAGGGTGTAACACACTCAAGGAAGGCCATGTTCTGACAGAATGGTCAAAGAGGACAGCAATTTACTACTTCACAAACCTCTAAACATTTCATATTAAAGAGCTCAGGCAAGATATAGAACCCCGCAGAGAGTGGTGGGATAAGCAAGAGACCCACAACCACAGCCAGTCAGTCAACACAGGATAAGCCAGACAAACACCAATGTTTTCAACACAACCTAAAGCAGAAGTACAGAGACTCCTTAAGGCCTCAACAATAAAGTAGTCTTAATACTCACCCACCATGACTCAGAGAACTTAGAGGAAGAGGGGGTGGAAAGATTGTAAGAGCCATGGTGGGGGAGAATATCCAGAGGCATGGCCCCCCTCAGTAAAACATACAAAGGCGGGTGGAACCAGGCTGACTCCTAGGCTATCCATAACCCCCTACTCCATGAACTGATCCAGACTGCCCAAGGAGAAGGATATCCAGCTGATTGGGGACAGGGAAGAGGGAAATCGGGGAACTGGGGACACCAATGTATCTAATTATGGATAATAAAGGAAAAATATATTTAAAAAAAGAAATACCAAAAAGAAGAAAATGTCTTCTTAATTCATCCTCCTCCAACCTACTCTCTATATTTTGAATTTTTTAAACAACAAATGTCACCAAATTATTTTTGCCCTTTCAAGGGCTTTTACTGTACTTAGAAAAACTTATAAGCATGGCACATAACACCCCACACGTCTGCATCTCCCTCTTGGCTCCTGTCTGTCTTCCACTGCAGTCCCCGACACTGAATCAGCAACACCCACAATGACCTTTCCGTTGTTTGAGCCTATGGGTGCTGCCTCCTACCCCAGGGCCTTTGTACAGGCTGGTACAGGCTGCTCCCACTTCTTGGAATTTTCTTCTCTCATTTTTCACCTTATTCATCCCCCTCTTTGCTGTCATTTCTTTCCAGTTCTTAGCTAGGAAACATTTCTCCATTTATACTTATAGCATAATGTGTCTCTCCCTCAAGTGAGCATTTGGAAGCTAACATTCATTTCACATTGACACCATTTAACCATTTAGCATGGATCCTTTTCCTCCCCAGATTTTACGCATCACAAGGAGAGAGCCAAGGTTTGTTTGTACTCAGGGTCTCTGGCATGTAGCGCACACATGGCTTTCCTAGCAGGAATGGGTAATGAGCTTTTCTTCCTCTCTTAGGAGGGGTAGTCTTGTCTACTAGACACATCTCTGAGTCCCCCCCTGCCAATCAAACAAGCTGACATCCCAAACTCTATTACTAACAGTGAGATTGCAAATGAAATCATTTAAGCACAATGCAGGCAATAAAAGTTCATCTATTGAACCAACACCTGTAACTTCCAGCCGTGGAGACTTACATGCTGGGGTTTAATGCTTCTGTTAGAAACCTGGCCGCCAAGGAGTAGTAATCAAGACCCGCATACAACTGATTGAAGAATCTCGGGTGATCTGTGAATTAAAAGCGGAACATTTACCTATGCAGCAATGGAGAACGAGGGGGGAAAAAGCGAAAATATCGATGGATCTGAATCTTTCAGACAACCAAAGTCATTGTCCATGAAAGAGTCAACATGACCTGATTCCATGGACTTGACATTCGGAATCTGCAAAGCCACCTCCAGAGGACAGGCTTTGGGGAAGGGCTTGTCAATGGGGTAGGGGCTTGGGGTGCCTCTGGGTGCAAGAAATGGTTCAAGTCTCCTGGGGAATACAGTTCTGTGTGCAGACACATGCATGTTCGCTGAGCTGAGAGTACTTTGGTTTGTGTACATTATATGAGTTGTAAGTTATATTTCTTAAAGCATTCAAACTATGTCTAAGGAAGCTATTTTTTTTATATGTGTACCTGTGTATACAGTGTTCACACATGTGTGCACACATGTTCATATGTGTGTAGGTGCACATGTGTGTATGAGTACACACATGAACATGTGTGCACACATATGTGTGTGAGTAGGCCAGAGGTGGATGCTGGGTTATGAACTAAGTTTAACAAAAAAAGCATTATATCTAATTTGGACAATTCTGAATGGACTGACAGACCACAGAGATGAAATGTTGCTGGATCACAGTCTAATTACCTTGTTTACTTTTAACCCCCTTTCAGCTGTTTAGTGTCCACCTCTGTGTCTGTCCTAACATCCTGGTGATGATCAGGTCACAAGGTGAGATCTTTTTGCAGTGTGCAAACAGATCACTGCCAAGAATGTCATCAGATAACATCTGAAGCCTATGGTGGTGATTTCCCCACTTTGCTATAACCTGCCTATCTGATGCTTTAGACAACCTATTTGAACAGTGCCTTATCCCCCTGGTGAGGTGGGAGCTGTGTCTTTTGTGAGCCAGGCTCTCAGTGATTTGGCTAGACAAAGACAAGCTAGCCAGCAACCTATAGGGATCCTCCTATCCTTCATCCCCCAGTACTTCATGTGTGTTCTGGGATCTCAACTCAGGTCCTCATGCTTGCATGACAAGCCTTGACTCACTGAGCCAGCCCATCTGTCCCTGAAGTTCTTTTTATTTATTTATTTTTATTTATTAATTTTTAAGCAGATGAGAGAGAGAGAGAGAGAGAGAGAGAGAGAGAGAGAGAGAGAGAGAGAGAGAGAGAGAGAGAGAACACCAGGGCCACCACCTTGTGGGTCTGGCTTATATGAGTAATGGGGAATTGAACCCTGGGCCTTAGGCACTGGAGGCAAATGCCTTATCTGCTGAACCATCTCTCCAGCCCCCATCCCTGAAGTTCTTTTCCTTTACCATTTTCCCCACACAATGCCTCTCTCAGTAAGAATGGAGCTCTAAAAGCTTGGTTTCAGGCACTGGTCTTTCTCTACCCATATCTTTCCAGAACCCTTGAGAAATAGACCATTGTTTCTAAGTGCCATAACCTGTTTGTTTCTTCTAAGATTGTCAACTTCAAACACATTTCACCAAGGATTGAGGTTCACCTCTGGCAACAGGCCTTGTGTGGCCTTTCCGTTTCCTGGGTTGGATGGTTGGTGGCATGTCTGGCAGGTGACAGATGGGGTGGGATGTGACTCATTACCCAACCTACTTTCGATGTATCTCGATGAAGCCTCCATCACTGAGTTATAAATTCCTGTCTTTTATATTCTTCTATAAAAGATCTCATAAAGGTTCTTCGCTTTTCACAGTGTCAATATTCACATCAAACCCCAGGCTAACAGGCTTGATAGTCTCAGTCATCCAGCATGACAAAGAACATTTCTAACTTAGGCTATGTGAGAACCATTTTAGTTACTGATTCTCTCATTGCAAATTATAGAAATGAGTATGCTTTCTCTCTCTCTCTCTTTCTCTCTCTCTCCCTTTTTTGCTCCCTTTAAACCATGGTTTTGATCAAAATACCAAAATCTCCAAAGAAAATGTCTTTTTAGTTAAAACACGGAGAACTCCCTCTCATCTGGCATAGAAAAATCAGACATCGCTACAAGTAATTTTAATAGGATTTTTTTTAGTTCTGTTTTAATTTATGATTGATTTCCATGGTAACATTATGGAAAATACCCAGTAAACTGAAAAATCCCCTGCACTAAATGTCATTCTACACTTCTGACAGGCAGGCACTGTAATAATAAGATAGATATCCATGCTTGTGAAAGTGGAGGATTGAGTTTTTGAGGCATGCTTCAGACTTTCCCAAGGGAATTTAACTCAGTTATTTTTAGCCAAGATTTTATGATGTTCTTTCCACTAAATGTTGTAGTCCAGTGTCAGGACTCACAAAGCAGAACCCTGCATAGTTTAAAGCAGTAGATCGTCATCACACTACACAGACATGCATAATCTGGAAGTTTAGTCCCCCCATCCACTTTGAAGCCTTCTTTGGATATATGTCCCATAGGAATAATCAAGACAATAGCACAGAGTCACTGTGTTTACAAAAGGCCACAGAAGTTATGACATTTTTATGAGATAAGGTCTCCTATACCCCAGGCTGACCTTTAACAGGTAACCCTTAACTTTCTATATAGCCAAAGATATCCTTGAACTTCTGATCCCCCCCCCACTCCAGTTCCCAAGCACTGGGATGACAAGTGTGTACCACTATGCCCGGTTTATGAGGCTCACATGTAGGCAAGGACCCTACCAACTGAGCTATATCTTTAGCCCTCATTTTTCTTATAGACTTCTTAAGAAATATATATATTTGAGAGGAGAGGGAGAATAGACATGCCAGGGCCTCCTGCCACTGTAAATGAACTTCAGACACATGTGCAACTGGCTTTGCATAGATATTGGTTTTATTTTCTTTTTTTTCTTTTTTTTTTTTTTTTGAGGTAGGGTCTGTCTCACTCTAGCCCAGGCTAACCTGGAATTCACTATGTAGTCTCAGGATGTCAGGATCAAAGTCGTGTGCCACCACACCTGGCTGGGTTTTTCTCTTTTGATCTTGTCAGACTCAATAACATTATTTGGCATTAAAGAGTTAAGACAGTATCTTCCACATAAATTTACTTTCTGCTTATGTTAAAGATGCCTTCTTAAACTCTTTACTTCCTTTTTTATTCCTTTCTTTCCCTCCCTCCTTTCCTTTCTCCGGCTCTCTTTTTCTTTCCCTTCCTATATTCTTTCTCTCTCTTTTCTTTTTTTTTCTTATCTTCTGGACCATAAAGATTTTTTTTAATTTCCTAGTAGATTCATATAGTCAAAATTCTATTTGCCAGTCTGGAAAAATTAAGAAATAATAAGTAGGCATGATAACACATGATCTTGGTTACATGTGGAGGCTGAAGACTAGCAAAGGGGAGATAATATTCACATAGAACAGAGACCTCACCAGATTCCCTATGAATTTATCTTTGACCTTGACAATAATTGTGTATTAGGGGAAGAGGTTAATATAGAAATATCAGAGCCATCCTTTGTTTGTCCCAAGTTTATCATCCCATTCCATCATCTTTGGCTTGATTAACAGGTCAATCAATGCTTTCACATGGTAAGACCCTGTCAGGGACAGACAGAGAAAGTAAATGGAAGGTCTTACTGGTTTTGACGCTGAAGCGAATGACATCTTGGCAGAGTCTCAGCAGCTTGTCCTGTGGCTCTCCCGTGTCCCTCATCTCCAAGTCTAGGAGTTGCCTCAGCTGTTCCGGGGGCTGCCACTCACACACCTGGAGATTGAGTGACAGCATGCAATCAGCTGAGCTCCTGGCAGAGCCCACGAGGAGTGGGTGCAAGGACACTGACTCTGCCTCAAGCCAGCTCCAGAGGAGTGGAAGACATGACAATTTAAACCTGCTCTGGCCAAAGATCAGCAGGAATGGTCCTACTGAGACCAGGAAGGTCCACTGTGGCTCTCTCAGGAGAACCAACATCACAGTAGCAACACATGGTATGGACAGAGTGAGTGAAGCAACGGGTTAAGGGGGTGATTAACAGGATGGTTCCAGCAAAGGGACAGAGGGTCACAGTAAGGCAACATGTAGAACATCAAGTCAAGAAAGCTTGGCATGGCTGGGGATGGATTTCCTGGAAGAGAAAGGCAATAAGATGAGTTAGAATTAGGAGGTCTCTCCTTCATTCTTTTGCCCCCCATGATCTGTCAGCCCAGCAGCTAGAGCAGACCCCTCACCTCCAAGCCAGGGCTATTTCTCTACTCAAATAAATTTGCCGGAGAAGAAGGGAGAGCCTGGGGGAATGGTGTGAGGCCCAAACAAGAAGAAAGGATGTTGCAAGGAGAAGAAGGCCACCACTATAAGACTGCAGAGATGCCTGGCTCCTGAGCAAGTAACTTTTGTGGAATTCATCACCCAAGGAGGCGTTCTTGGCAAGATCCATGTGATCGGAGAGCTGGAGGTGGAGGCCAGATTGTGGTGGTGTGAGGAGGTAGGAGGTGAAGAAACAGAGAAGGGAGGGAATAGACTTCTTTTCAAAGCTTGTTTGTAGAAGGGAGGAGAGAGCCCAGGGAATTGTCTAGGGGATGAGAAGCCAAGGAAGTGGGAAGCCTGGGGAGGCGAGAGGAAAAATCAAGTATGAGAGGTGTGGAATTCAGTGAACACCCCTGACAGATGGAGATGAGTAAAGAGTGCTTGAGACCACCCATGGGAGTGACTGGGGACTTTCGCAGCAACACGAGGGAGTCTCCAGGGAACTGTAATGAGAAAAGCTGTAAGACTGAAAGGCTCCTCATGACATGTGTCCATTGACAAAGTCATGATCACTTTGGAAAGACAAGAACGGTGGATTCCAGGAGCTAGAGGGGGTCACAAGGGGCTGGCTATGGGAGGGCACAGGAGAATCTGGGGCTAGAGGACACAGAACTGATGTCTATTTTTGTTTTAAGAGAAAGCATCTCATGTAGCCCCAGCTGAGAGCTAACTCATTATGTAGGTGAGATTTCCTTCAACTCCTCTTCCTTCTGCCTCCGCCTTCTGAATCTTGGGTTTGTAACTATTTAATATCTTGGTTTTGGCAATGCCTATACAAGTTGTCAAAGTTGGTGTACAAAAATAAAGGACTACATTTGACTGAATGTAAATTCTAACTCCATTTTTTTAAAGCAGGTACGAGAAAATGTCTATCTATAAATTCGATAAAAGTAATCATATCTCCAAGTGAGGGGATGTCACTACTGGTCACCTTTGAATGGTGTCCTGTTGGAGCTCAGGAAAAGTGTGGTTCTTAGCAAACAAGATCCAAAGTACTTTACAGGGAAATTTACAGAGTAGATTAATATCTAATTATCAATAGGTATTTTGGGTGGGTAGGGGACATCATCATCAATTTTGTCTTGAATATTTCTATTCCACGTTCAGAGGCCATACCCATCTATTTTATTATTTTTATAATTAGCAACCAAAAGTTCACAGTAAATACTATCACAATTTAAAAAATATTTTTGATGATGGGAAGATTGTCCAGTCGTTAAAGGTGCTTGCTTGCAAAGCCTGCCAACACCAGTAGATCCTCCCCAGACCCATGTAAAGTCAGACACAAAGTGGCTCATACATCTGATTCCCGATATGCCTACAGCAATGGGAGATGATGGAACCAGAAGACCCTGAAACTCACAGGCCAAGTAGACTGGTTCTTATTTGTAAGAGACCCTGTCTCAAAGAAGACAGAAGAGGAGTACAGATGCCTTAAAGTTGTCTTGTTACCTCCACATACAAGCTGTGGCATGAACACACACACACACACACACACACACACACACACACACACGCATATCAAGCAAACCCATCAATCAACCAATAAAAGTTTTTTTCTTAAAACAACTTTTCACAGACACCAATGATTTTTGACAAAACCTAAATCAGAAGTAGAGACCCCTAAGATCTCAACAATAAAACAGCCTTAATACTCACTCGCCATGACTCAGGCAACTGAGCAGAAGAGGGGACGGAAAGATTGTGAGAGCCTTGGTGGGGGAGAATACCCAAAGTCATGGCCACCTTCAGTAGCAACACACTAAGGCCGGCAGAACTGGGCTGACTCCTAGGCTATCCATGGTCCCCTGCCCCAAGGACTGATCCAGACTACCCAAGGAGGAGGACATCCAGCTGATCGGGAATGGGGAAGAGGGACATTGGGGAACGGGGGATAACAACTCATTGTTTGCCCATTAAATAATGTAACTCATTATGGACAATAAATTTAAAAAAAATAACTTTTCAAAAAACTGCAAAAAAAAAACACTTTCAAAAAATGTATTTCAACTGACATTTATTTCCTACTAATGTGCTCAGGAAACATTTTTCTCTCTGCGTTCATTTGTTGGTGATTTAATTCCAGCGTGTAGAATGATCAAGTGAGAAGAGACCTGTAGCAGTTTTGAGATGTCTATGAGGAATGCAGGCTCTGACGTCATACCCCCTGGATTTCAGCGTCAGCCTGGAAACTTGCCAGGATGTGATTTAGCCAAAGTATCTGCTCCCTCGGTGCTGGTGCTGCGCCTTCTCCCTCACTTCTAAAACAGGAACAATAAACCTTCCTGCTTCTTAGGGCTTGTGTAATGAATAAATGCAAAGTCTACTTGCTCTGGTCTTACAGCAGGGGCTGGCACACAGCAACCTCTCTTTAGAGTGGACAGGGCTGTTGGTGATTCTGCCATGCGCTTGAGCCTAAATCTAAGCTTGTACATCAATCCTAAACCCAGTCATCAGTACCAGTCTGGAGGCAGATTTAACAACCCACAATATTTGTGTGTGTGTGTGTGTGTGTGTGTGTGTGTGTGCATGAGGTATGTGTGGAGTAAGCACATGTGTGCAGATGTGAAAACTCCATGTACAAGCATTTAGAGGCCAGAGGAGGAACCCCCTTGTCTTCTTCTGTCACACTTTTGCCTTATTTTTTCCCTTAAATTTACTATTTATTTGCAAGCAGAGAAAGAGGAGAATGTGGGGGAGAGAGAAAGAGAGAGAGAGAGAGAGAGAGAGAGAGAGAGAGAGAGAGAGAGAATGGGTATGCCAGGGCCTCTGCAAATCAAGTCCAGATGCACGTGCCACTTTGTGCATCTGGCTTTATGTGGTTACTGGGGAGTTAAACTCAGGCCATGAGGCTTTGCAAGCATGCATCTTCATCTGCTGAGCCCTCTCTTCAGCCCGCCTTATTTCTTTGATTCTGAGTCTCTCGCTGAACTTAGAGTTCCCTGCCTTTTCTTTTGTGGTTAGATTGGCTAGCTAGGGAATTCCAGAAATCCTCCTGTCTCTGCCACCTTTAGCGCTGGAGTCCCCAAAATGCACAGGCATGCCTGATTTTCCCTATGGGTTCTGGGATCAAACTCGGGTTCTCAGGCTTGATCCACCAAGCCATCTCCCACTCCCCAACTCAAGATTTCTAGTTTAAGTTCAGGAAAGGTTCTACAGAGGACTATTTTTTTTTTGTGCATTACTATTTTTTTTAAATATATATTTATTGTCCATAATGAGTTACATTATTTAGTGGGCAAACCATGCGTTGTTATCCCGAATTCCCCAATTCCCCCCCTCCCCATCCCTGATCAAAAATTTAATGCTTTTTTTTCACCTCCTGCTTGATTTTTACTAGCCAGGATGAACATGGGAACGTGGAAAGTGTGTTTTACAATTGCAAACTATTTTTTAAAAAAATCTATTGGGAACTTTAATATCTGAACATATTGCAAAGTGATTGTATTCCTATCAGTTTAACCTTTTCTGTCTCTTGTCCACCACCCCCATTCCCTCGAGGGCCCACTTCAGTGGGGTATCAGTAGTCACTCTGGGTCATTGATAAAATAGTCGTTCCTGTGGGGAAGACAATCTCTTACAGTACACCTTCCCACTATGTGCAAGAGACTTCCTCCCTGTTCTTTTATCTTTTTCAGTTTACCTTCTTTAGAAGAACTTGGTATCAGCCAACCCCACCACGAGTGAGGATGGACAGAAAAGAGCCAACCCTTCTAGAAAGAAGACATTGTGTGCAGTCCCAGAGAGGGCAATGTCCCCAACTATGATATCTGCTATCTCCTTGAGATATATCTGAAAAATAAAAGTGTGATCACTGTGCATCCTTTACTCACAACCATATGAATACCAGAAAGTTCTACCCAACCAATTTCTGAAAGTTCTCACAAGTTTTCTTGTTACCTTCTCATTGATGTCTGTAGCTTTCAGAACTACCTCTTCCATTATCAGCCGACAGGTGTCTTCGACAAATTTCTCCCCTGCTTTTATATCTGTTTGGGGGCCATTCAGTACAACCCCATCGACCAGAACAGGGCTCTTCTTACTTGGCATCATCTCTTGCTGGTCAGTGTCTCCTGGAGGCAAATAAACAGGGTGTTCTTGAGAGAGAACCTAGTGAGTTCATACAACATAGTATAGACATTATATAATATAATATATATACTATTATATAATATATAATTTGTATTATATAATATACGTTATATATTATATTATATATTACATAATATATATTTTATATATATATATTTCCAAATGGCATACTTTCCTTTTGTAGGTTAAGGTACCATATTTGGGACACCAATACTGATACAGTTTTATATATCAGCACTTATAGTTTATAGTACCCAATGGCAGTAGAGTGTTAAGGAAATTTCAGAAATTTCATGATTTATGGAGTAAGCAAGTCCATCTTATGATAGGCGGTCCTCTGTGCTGGGCTGACTTAGCATGTGGAGTGGAGGGTCACTGATTCAGCATGTCAGGTGTGGTCGGGAAGTTGTTATAATGCATAGTGTTAAAGTTGGAAAGCTATTGCCTTGCATATTAAAGAGCTGTCTTAAAATGCCAGCCTCTCCAGGAGAGCAAGATTGCCATCAGATCCCTCTCCTTGGATACACCCTCCCTCCCACCACAGCGGAGTGTGGGGTATAGCATTTAGAGAGAGGGAGGGGGGAACATACCCTTCCAATTCCACCTGGGATGAACATTACCTCTACACTGCAAGCATTCCCTTGAATTGTATGTTAAGTTTTGGTGTGTGGGAAGTGAGGGATCCACACGTGTGGAAGTCAGAGGACAGCTTTCAGATGTCTGTCCTGGCCTTCCATCTCATTTGAGACAGGCTAACTGACTCAATAGCTTCAGGAAGATTCTTCCTATCTCCACGTGCCTTCTAGCATTAGACATGATATGGTGACAGAGGCCTGGACTGCTAACAATGTGTGACTTTTAAACAGGGGTTCTGGGGACCCAAATGTTCATGGCTGTGAAACAAGCACTTGATTTTGGGCAGATTGGGATCAATAAAACATTGAAATGAGCTTCGCCAATTTCCTTTTGTATTTTCAACAAAACTTCTTGAAACATTCTAAGTGTTTGCATTTGGTTTCTGAGGGTAACTTTCTCCATCGTTCACAAGGCTGGTAGGCTTGACAAGCAACAATAAAGAGAAAGCTTGAGGACCCCTACCGTATCTAGCACTATGATATGGGTTCTGGGGATCTGCACTGAGGTACTCACGTTATACAGCAAATACTTTATCCACTGAGCCATCTTACCGGCCTCTGTATGTTGGTTTTGAGATAGGGACTTAAATATCCCATGCTGGCTTTGAACTTGCTATATAGTTGAGGATGACCTTAAACTACTGAGCCTTTAACTTCCACCTCCCACGTGCTGGGATAATAGGCCTGTAATGCCACACCTGGTTTATGCAGTGCTAAGTATTGAACTCAGGACTACAGTCCTAACCCCCATCCCCTTGATAAACACTTCATATACTCTGTATTTGAACTTGAATCTGTGACAGTGAGTAGATACTTCCTTTCCCTTGTGCAGACCTTCTCTTCTCATTTCTCCATCCAGGAAGAAGCGCTGTGTTTTCCCCAAGAAAGCAAGACATCTCTCCTGAATCAGAGGACTAAGTAAGATTTCATAAAGCTTCACCTTTTCTTTGATGCAGCTGGTTCACAGGCAGAGCTTGAAAGGGTCATCAGAACACCTTCAAGAAAGTGAACCTCAAATCTTCAAAGGTAGAAAGCTAGCTGCTGCAGGCATGCCTCTCTAAATGGAAGTGCCCTCATCCTTGGTGTGCAGGTGGTCCGTGGGAAGTTTCCCTATGAGCCACATTTCAAAATCTATACAGAAGTTTCATTTTGCTTCCCTGTAACATCCTGTGGGAGTGTGCTGAGGGACCCTAGGAAAATCCATATAGCCCAATGACTCACTCCTTTGAATACCCACCAAACACATGTGCAAAAAGATCTTTGTAAGTAAGGCATGGTGGGTCATGTCTGTAATGTGAACTATTGATAGGCTAAGGCAGGATTGCCATGAATTTGAGGTCAGCTTGGGCTATACAGTAAGCATTAGGCTAGTCTGGCCTACAGAGTACAAACCTGTCTCAAACAAACAAACAAACAAACAAACGTCTTTATACATACAAACCAAGGTCTATTTCATGAAGATAAACTGTAATCTGTTCAGTTTACACATATTTTCTCCTTTCAGCCAATCATGAAGAATGGATAAAAATAGGCCATTCCTGTGAGACTGCTGGAGAGACTGGAAACTCATCAAGGTGCTGAGAATCAGTAACTATTGAGGACTCAGTGCTAAATGAAACAACTGTGTTATGCCCTCCAAGATTCAAGGAACACTGTGGAAGAGCAGGGCAGGAATAATGTATGAGCCACAGAATGGGGTGGAGTGCTGTGGAGTGCTGCTTTCCTGATGTGAAGTAGCCTACTGCTTTCATGACCTCACAATGACTGTCATTACCTGCACAATATTAGACCTATCAACATTCCTTCATGGATGATGGAGGAGGACCCAAAACCAAAAATAAATAAATAAATAAATAAATAAATAAATAAATAAATAAATAAATAAATATATCACAATGGAAGAAGGACTAATTAGAAAGAAGAGTGAGTTCAGTGGAAGGTGTCTGGGGAGAGGGACCAGAGAAGATCATCAGAGGGGATTGTGATCAAAATACATTATGTACCTGCATGAACATTGTCTAGAAATATACATACCATTCATCTTAATTTTACATTTGGAGATTACAATTATGTTGGCTTAAATGACCTATATCAGAGTCACTGCACTGTCTCTGTGGTGGTTTGAATGTGAACGTAAGGCCCCTACAGCCTCAGGTATTTTTTGATTAAAATTAAGCTGTCTGCTTAAGTCTCCAACAGCTCCCTGGAGGGTGTGTGTCACTGGAGGGTGGATCTGAATTCCAGCCCAAAAAGTGTGTGGAGAGCAGTTTGAGCTCTGGTGGCTCATGCTCTTCTGCTTACTTGCTGGTGTGGTTGTTTGCTCTCTGCTTGGGTGAGTGAAAGCCAGCAGCTTCTTCTGCCACCTTTGATGGAACTTCCCCTAGATTTATAAGCTGAAATAAATCCCTTCCTCCTATCAACTGTGCCTGTTTGGATATTTGTCCCAACAACATGGAGCTGACGACAATAGTCCCTCAGAGCTCCTTACAACCACATCTCCCCAAAAGAACACCAATAAAGTGACCAGTGCAAAGGCATGTGACAGACTTGTCTTTGTGCTTTCAACCATGAGTACAGTTCATGTCCAGACAGAAGGTTGGGGCCAAGCATGCTAAGGGCGCTACAACTGCAGACAATGACTGAAGGCTAAAAGTCAACATGGAAGACCTGGAGAGATGGCTAAGCAGTTAAGGCGCTTGCTTGTAAAGCAGAAGGACCTGAGTTTGATTCCCTAGTTTCCACATAAAGCCAGATTCACAAGGTGGTGCATGGTTCTAGAGTTTGTTTGCAGTGGCTGGAGAACCTGGCACACTCATTCATTCATTCTTTCTCTCCTTCTCTAATAAATAAATAAAATAAAAGTCAACATGGAAATCTGTATCTCAGAAGGAAGGCTGCTACCAACCCAAAATAGCTTTCCACAGAAATAATTCTGGGAGCCTAACCCAGATATCCAACCCATATTTGCCACAAACTTTGACTTGTTAGCGATTTCTTTCTCTATGCACTCTTCTGTCTCTCTTTCTCTCCTCCTTATAATCTACGGGTTCATTTAGCTGTGGAAATTTACAGAAACAATTTCTGAAAGTAGTTCTCAGCCCTGTACTTCTCAAATTGCCTTCCAGTCTAACTCCACCTAAATCATATGCTGATGGCCTATTTTGAAAACTCTCTAAATATATGTATTTTGAATGTTTCTGTGCTCCCAGGAGGCTTAAACAGTATTCTCATTTATTTATGCCTGAAACCACCTTTTTGTTTTTCCAGGAAAGTAAAATAGTCTGGTATAATTCAGTGGCTTGATAAAAACTTTAGCTCTATTATTCACAAAGGTATTAGGTGAACACATCTTACTTAGGACCCATTCTAGGAAAGGTAGAGGTCTGGAGCCCTGTTTCTACCTCCATCCTTCAGAGAGGTGGCTTTACAGATCCAACAGACAAAGCTCACAGCCTTCTCCACTCTCTGCTTAACTTCCACTTGAAAGAGTGGGTTAAACATGGGTTAGGGCAAAATGAGAAGACCCCAGAAACTAGCTCTTTTAGATGGAAATATCTTACATCAGAAGGTACTTTCCCCTCAAAAAAAATTTTTTTAGGTCTTAAAAATAAAATAGGAAAGAGGGCAATTATTTTGGGAACCCTGGTTTTTGTCAAAAGGAAATGCTATTATTAAGCACACAGGGAAAAAAATGAGCCTTCTTTGTGAGCCTCATTAGTAGGATTTCAAGCTTTTATTGCCCAGGGATTAGCAACAGCCCTTCCAGAGTCAGTCATATTCTCTGTCTCTCTCTCATAAAAATGTCAAACACCCACTTGCCACCAAGAAAAGCAACAAACTTTAAATCATCATTATCTTCATGGCAATTGGTTCAAGAAATCCCCTGTAATTAGTATAATTATGTAGAAGAAAATACGGTAAGAAACCTATAAGCAACAAGGTTAAGACTGCATCTTTTTTTTTCTCCATAACTGTATCTTATTCTATTGACAGTTGGGACAATGTGCCTCTGTTTCTCCTGCACTTTATCCAGGTTGGGAACAACCCCACAGTCACTAAATGTTCTGGTATAATCAAATACCTTGCCTGGAAGTTCCTCTACACTATGGGAGTTTATGGGATATTAAAGAATGGTTTCAAGTTCAAGGGATCTCCCATGAAAAAGATGCATAGATGGGCTGGAGAAATGGCTCAGCGGTTAAGGCATTTGCCTCCAGTGCCCAAGACCCTGGGTTCAATTCCCCAGGACCTACATAAGCCAGACCCACAAGGTGGTGGCCCTGGTGTGCGCTCTCTCTCTCTCTCTCTCTCTCTCTCTCTCTCTCTCTCTCTCTCTCTCTCTCTCTCTCTGTATATCTCCGCTTGAAAATGAATAAATAAAATATTTTTTAAAAAAAAAGAAGATGCATAGAATCTGACACCCTTCATCACCCTTAGTGCCACCACCAAGTGCTTGGATCATTGCAGTAACCTACCCTCCATGCAGCAGCCCCAATATTTCTGTGAGGAGATGGGTGATGTCACATGATCAGCCCCTCTGCTTAGATATTCAGGATTCCTCTAATACCATCAAAATCGTTCAAGGGACTGAGGAGATGGCTCAGTGAATAAAGCACCTGTCACACTAGTATAAGGACTAGAGTTTGGATCCCAAGCTCCCATGTAAATCCCAGATGGGTGTGGCCTCTCCTGTAATCCCAACATTCAGGGGGAGGATATAGGAGGTTCCCCCAGCAAGCTAGCTGAAGCGTCAAACTCTTATTTACTGAGATCATATCGCAGTAAAGAAGATGAGACATCATGGAGGAAGACACCTGACATCAACCTTGAACTCCATAAATATGCACACCACATGTGGTAGTTTGAATAATGTCCCCAATAGAATTTACTATAATTATGTTTATTAAATTATTAATTGTCTCCAGGCTTCTGGGTGGAGGAAGTGTCACTTTGGCCTAGCCTCCTGGGGACTGGCCCTTTCTAATTTGGATGCAAAATACCAGGGATAGATATGCAAAAAAAGAGCCAGAACCTGGTCTGGCAGTTCTGCATTTTGTGAGTTACAGTGTTACAGTGTGCTTGCTTTCTTGCTTCTGGAGGTGCTGTTTCTCGCTCTGCTTGCTTCTGTAAAAGAGGGCCAGCCTTTTTTCCTTAACTTCTCATGGGTCTGTTACTTCAATAAATTCTTTCCTCCCCAAAATTGTGCCTGGTTTGGAGATTTATCCCAGCAATGTGTGACTGACTACAACACCACACATACATACTAACATGAATACACTCACACACACCACACAACACACCACACGCTTACCCACACAGAGCCAAAAGCAAGTCAGTCTAAGTGCTCATGATGACCTCCCTGACCTCACACAGCCCTCTGACCCTGTTGTCTCTTTGGTGAAAACCTCATCTCACACTTATGACCTCCAAGCTCATCCTGACATCCTCTTCGGTCCCTTCAGTGTTTCTTAATTCTTCCTGTGAATATCAGTTTCCCAGGGAGGCCTCCCATGACAACCTGGAGCCCACCTCTCCATGACCTTCTTTCTCTCTCTGGACCCAAGAGCAGTGACTATCCATGTCTTCCAACGCCTGTGTTCCCCTCTGTCACTCTCCTTTTCCTGGAACTTTTGTGAATCAACGTCCACCCCAGAATTACATCCATTTCCCTTTCACTAAAGCATTTTCACAGATTCCTCAGCTTTATGCCTTTAAAAACCCCAGAAGCTCAATGTTTGCTTATGTCAGGAAGATGCACAGCTCTCCTTGCTTAACAAACAATGAAGCCAGCTCAAGTCCTGCTCGAGACAGAGGTGGCCATTCCTTTGACAAAGAGTTAAATGCACCAATACAAATAAAGCCTTAAGACAGTGCCAGATATGCCCTGGGACTCAGCAAATATTAGCTCCGATCAGCTGTCTCAATAGTATTCTCCAAGAGTGGTGTGCAACAGTAGGATTTGTTAAACCCATAGTGCACTAGGGAAATTGGCTTATGATGAAAAGCACAGGCAGAGAAGTCTTCTCAGACTATAATAACACACTGTAAACTAAGTGACCAGTGATCTACCCATTGTGGATGGGGATTGCATAGGACCACAATGGTATACAGAGGCTGCCCACGTGAGGAGAACGTCATTCCTCCCCAAGGCTCAGGACACAAGATGGCAGCCGAGTTGTTCAGCCCACACAGAGTAGACAGCTATGGGTACTTGTCACATTGTCACTGTACCCTGTAATTATATGTGTGAACTCCTTAAGGGGAAAAATTTATGTGTTGTTTTGTCATGCATTCTAAGAGTTGTGTTCGCAGGCTGTCTCTCAACAACTCAAGAGATTGACTATGAGAGCTGGAGAGATGGCTCAGTGGTTAAGGCGCTTGCCTCCAGTGCCTAAGGCCCTGGGTTCAATTCCCCAGTACCCACATAAGCCAGACCCACAAGGTGGTAGCCCTGGTTCTCTCTCTCTCTCTCTCTCTCTCTCTCTCTCTCTCTCTCTCTCTCTGCTTGAAAATGAATGAATAAAATATTTTTTAAAAGAGAGATTGACTACAAACTTATGTTAGAAGTCATCCTACCTAAGCTTTCCTTTAAAAAAAATCCAAATCCAAAAATCCCTTCCAGGACCTCAAGACCTAAGCAATGAGAGTGCTGAGTTCTTATCTCGCTCAGTCACTATTGTAGTCAGTTCCATACTGCTGGGACAAACTTCCAAACAGATACAGCTTATGTGAGAGATGGATTTATTTCCACCTTCCAGATACAGTGGAAGTTCCATCAAAGGCAGAAGAAGCTGCTGACTTTCAGAGGTCTAAGCAGAGAGCAAATCACTGCACCAAACAAAACACCAACACCAGCAAGCACGAACCCCACCAGAGCTCGAGCTGCTTTTTTTGCCCCACACCATTGGGCTGGAATCAGATCCACCCCCAGTGACATGCCCTCATGTAGTCTGCCTGCTAGGGGCTGAAGATGCAGACTCAGTTTTAATAAAACACCTGAGTCTATGGGACCATTCCTTCACATTCAAACCACCACATTCACTCTTAAACTCTCTGATCCTGGATAAAATAACCTCTCGTTGCCTGTTTTCTCAGCTCTAAGATGGAAGCATGTTTGGGGAACAAGTATTGAACTACCACAAGTAGAAAAAAAAATAACATTCAGATGGCTGGATTCCTACCAAGAGAGATTCTGTGCCTGGGTGAAGCCTAGAATTCAGTCTTCAGAATGAAGACAATGAAATCACTGGGGCTTGTTGGTCAGCCATTCTGGCTAAAAATACAGAAGCTCTGGGTTCTGTGAAAGACTCTGCTCCAGGAAGCAATGCAGAAAAGCAATAGGGAAGGACACTGGATGTTCTTCTGTGTCACACACACACACACACACACACACACACACACACACACCACCTGTAGTAGTTCCTGTTCTCATTTCTGTGACAAAACATCCAACCAGATTCAGCCCATGGAAGGGAAGGGCTTATCTCTGGCTTGTGGTTGCCAAGGGAAGCTTTATCATGGAGGGGAAAGCATGGCAGGAGCAGACACCTGGACATCACATCTTCACACACAGGCAGGGAGGACGTAGCAAGAATGAGCTAAGAATGTCACATGGAGCTGGATTCTAAAACCCTGAGGCCCACTCCCAGCAACACACCTGTGTAAGCAAAGTTCCACCTCCCAAGGCCTCCATTAGCTGAGGACTAAGTCTGAGGCTTAATCGTAAACACATGAGGCTATGGAGGACATTCAAACCACCTCAACAGCTCATATCCACACCACACCACACACACACACACACACACACACACACACACACACACACACACACATTCCAAAAACTAGTTAAAGGGCTGGGAAATGGTACTTGGTGAAGTGCTTTCTTCACAAGCATGAGGGCCTGAGTTCAATTTCCAGCACCCATGTAAATTGTCACCTGTGGTAGTGTGTGCCTATTATCCCAGCACTGAGGAAGTGGGATTGAATCCTTGGAGCTACCAGGCTAGCTAGGTTAGCCTAATTCATCAGCTTCCGGTCAATGAGACTCTGTTTAAAAGTGAGGAAATGGCATACCTGAAGAATGATAACCAATGATGTCCTGTGCTCTCCACATGCACGAACCCACTAATGCACCTGTGTGTGCATACTCACACGTGGTGGGGGGGGGAGAAATTATGAGAAAGAGGAAGGAAGGCATAAAATGAGATTTGGAAAGACAGGCTGGAGGCAGATCAGAGAAGGCTTGTATTTGTATTCTAAAAGGCTGAGTACTAGGCTATCCATGGTCCCCTACCACAAGGACTGATCCAGACGACCCACGGAGAAGAATATCCAGCTGATTGAGGATGGGGAGGGGGGGACTTTGGGGAATTGGGGATAACAACTCATTGTTTGCCCACTAAATAATGTAACTCATTATGGACAATAAATATATATTTTTAAAAAGTGAGCCTGAGGACACTTAAGAATTGTAACAGGATCTGATTTCTACTTATAGAAGATCACTCTGCATGCTATGTACCGAGGGGACTATCATAAGTCAGTGTGGAAACGGGAAGATGTCTGAGGAGAAGTGGGCCACAGATGACATTGTTCTGGAAGGTAGCGTGGAGTGCTACAATCTGGGAGGCATTTCATTGATAATGGCTGAAGGACTTTCTGAGGAGTTGAATGTAAGGGTCAAGAAAGCCAAGACTTCAAGACCTAACCCACGAAGTAGGTGTTGAATCGTGAAGGCCAGTCCAGGGGATGTTGGGAAAGAGTGAGTTAGGCTAGGTCAGGTGTAGAGGTGACAACTTTTGTCTGAAGCATGGGAATTGATTCTTTCTACAGGGTTAAACAAAGATCAAGTTAAGGAGACCCAAGATACGAAGTAAGAGTGAAAGTGTGCACTTGCATGTGTGAATCCAGAGATCCCAACTCTGATTCTCCTGCCTGGATGGCAAGCACTTCTCCCACTGAGTCATCTTTGTAACCCCATCTTTTTCTTTCTTCCTTTGAGACAAGGTCTCCTGTAGCCCACCCTGGCCTTAAACTCGCTTTGTAGTCTAAGGATGACCCTGAACTCCTGATTCTCCTTCCTCTACATGCTGGAAGTGCATACATGCACCATCATGTCTGGTTTTATGCAAGGCTAGGATCAATCCTAGGGCTTTGTGCATGCTAAGCAAACCCTCTACCCACTGTGCCATATTCCTGGTCCATTTCATTAATTTTCACTTCCAAAATGTTTCCCTTACTGGGAGCTCTAGACCAGCCATTAGATGATCTTCTGATCTTTTCAGAAGAGAAGGTGTTTGAAGGGACACATCTGCTCCTATCACTTGAGTAGTTATTCCTTGCCACTCTGTGTGTCTGCTGCACATCTTGACTTATCATATGGATAGGAAGTTCCTCACACCACCCCTTCACTCTGTCTCCTAAAAATCTCACAAGTTGCCGGGCATGGTGGCGCGCCTTTAATCTCAGCACTCCAGAGGCAGAGGTAGGAGGATCGCCATGAGTTTGAGGCCACCTAGAGACTCCATAGTGAATTGCAGGTCAGCCTGGGCTAGAGTGAGACCCTACCTCTGAAAAGCAAACACACACACACACACACACACACACACACACACACACACACAGTCTCACATGCTTCTCTGGTGAACGTCACTTTGTCTGGAAAGGGCTTCGACGCAGTGAAGTACAAGAGAAGACTAGAATTCACAGTCCTTCCCATGTGCTTCCTTCCTAGCCAGGCAGGAGAACTTTCCCATGGACACCAAGTGTCAATACTCATCAGCAGCCAGAGCATAATCCATGATTCACAGTATCTCCCAGAAGTGCACTCACTCCATCTTTCCTGTGCTCCTCCTACCCCATCTCTCTAGGAGTCACTGACCATCCTGGAATTTTCTTCTTCTGTCTCCTTGGCTGTAAGTTCACACACTTGAGGAGCCTCAGATTTGACTTGTCATTTTATGAATAATCTTTACATCTCTTGAGATTGAAGGCTCAGTGCAATGAATGCTCATTTCCTTATTGTTGACTGGGTGTCATTTTTGGCCTAGATAGCATCTCAACTTGAAGCATCTTTCCCCTGGAACAGTCTTGGCCTGGCTGTTAAGTCAGGATGCCTTTGGCTGGAACCTCCGAGTCCCAGCAGTCCAGCCTTGGGATGTTTTGATACCAATAGTTCCTAACAGGGCATTATCTTTATCAGTTCAACTCTGGGAGCTTTCCTAGAGCTCCCCCAACCTCCAAAAAATTCCCTTATTTAGCAAGCAAGAACCATTCCATATTCTTTAGAACCAAAGAGTTGTGACTAATACCCAGAAAAACTTGGATTCTGTGGCTATTCCCCATTAAGGAAAGTTAAAGCCAACCAGACACATGCTACCAAGTACTCTTGGGACAGAGCTCCTTCACTATTTTTTTTTCTGAGATAGGGTCTGGCTCTAGCCCAGGCTGACCTGGAATTCACTATGTACTCTCAGGCTGGCCTCGAACTCATGGCAATGCTCCTACCTCTGCCTTCCAAGTGCTGGGATTAAAGACATGAGCCACCTACCATGCCAGGCCTTTCTCTATTTATAGCTCTCACAATAATGCTTCTAGAATGATCCTCACAATTGATCATGGATATTGTAGCTTTTCTACCTGGAGGACACCCAGGTAGTGTCAGAAAGTCACCACAATGCTTTTATGGATTTGCTTTTGTTTGTTTATTTGTTAATTAGTTTGTTTGAGACAGAGTCTTTTTTTTTTGGTGAACCAATGAGTTTGTTGGAGGTACTTAGAGTGCACAGGTGAGGAACTACTTACAGGAGCATGGCTGACACATAGGTAGGTAGCCACGCTACTGTAAAGTCCTACCCCATCCTGGACGGTGACCTCAGGGAACCTGCTTCACAAAGTCCCAAGGCTTTGGGTAGGATCTTACTTTGTAGCCCAGAATGGCCTGGACCTGACTTACAGAGTCCAGGCTGGTCTTAAACTCATGGCAATCCACCTGCTTCAGCCTTCCAAGTGCTAGAATTAGAGGAATAAGCTACCATGCCCAATTTATTTTCTTCCTTTCTTTTATTTCTTTCTTCCTTCTTGCGTTTGTTCTTTCTTTCTTATATATTTTTGTTCTTTCTTTCCTTCTCTTTTTTCCATTTCTTTCCTTCCTCTATACAATTCTGGAAATCAATGAATGTTACAGTTTAGTTCTCATTGCTGGAACAAAACACCTAACCAAAAGCAGCTGATGGAAGGAAAGGGTTTATTCTGGCTTACAATCTCGAGGGGGAAAGGGCCATGATGGCAGGGGAAAGCATGGCATGAGCAGAGGCTGGACATCACCTCTTCCCCAGCAGGTGGAAAACAGCAGCAGGAGAATGAGCTGAGCTCCAGCAAGGGGAACTGGCTATCACATCCCTAAGTCATCCCCCAACAACACACCTTCTCCAGCAAGGCTCCACGTCTCAAGTCGCCATTGGCTGGCTACCAAGCATTCAAAACACATGAGTCTATAGGGAATCAGACAATAAGACTGATTCAAACCACCATAATGACTGTAATTCTGGCTTAGAGGAAAGAATCTAGACCATGATTAAACAGAAATGTAATGCAAGCCACAGATTCAAACCACCTGGATAACTTAATCCATCTAGTAACATTTCCAATTGTAGTTTGGCATAAAGAAAAGTATACCACAGCAGCACGTACAGCAAACACCAGCGATGAACATTTAATAGTTACTTCTAATGGACTAGGAACCTTTAAGCAAGGTGCTTAACCTGCCTACATCACTGAATCCTCATTATAGGTTCATGATGAAAATATCATTATTATTTCTGCTATCCAAGCAGAAAAATGGAAGCCAGAGAGATGAAAGCAATTGGCCAAGTCACACAGTTACTAAGCCATAGAAACAGAATCCAAGCCAGAGCCTCCAGACATCTTATTAATAATGACATGTGACATGCTACTTTTTTCTCTCCCCCCAAAAAAGGGCAAGCAATAAGATATTACTTCCGGTGTCTTGACAACCTCACTAAACTATTTAGACAGGTATTTTATCCTCTTAAAGCAATAAGCAATTATCTTGGAAGTTTGAACAACGTGGCATAATTTAATATCTAGTTTTAAAACCAATTTTCTAGAGTGTTGACTTCGGGATTTTAAATGCATTCCGTTTAACCAGCAATTTAAACGAAAATTTAAATAAATGCTATAAATGGGTGTCTCATTTGCATGATCTGTTGATTAACTCTGATGGGGTCCTCATCTGTACCCAGGATTCTGCTTCCTGCCAGGGGCTGTGGGATGTCACCTTCTATTCAAACAGAGGACACTGACTCACAGCTTTCTGCACCTCAGCACACAGGCTGGGACCTTGGCAGATGGTCACCTTCACATGCAGAAATGTACTTAGCAGAAAACATTTTATGGTGTTACTGAATGTGGTGAAAATATCCACTGTGAGCTGCAGTAAGACCTCTCCAAGGAGTACTGTTAAATAACAAGAAGTCACCTAGACCACCTTCTAAGGAGAGAGGACCGTGTCACACCAGGGCTGGTGAACTGCTGGGAAGAAATGAAAATGAGGGCGCAGAGCTGAACTGCTTAGCAAAGCGTCTGCCTCACCTCTGTAGGACTGCAGAGCTCACATTCTACCACGTTTACCGTCTACTGCACACCACCCTGAACAAGCTCAATCTCATCTACAAAACTTAGCTGCCAAAAGCCACCAAGGACATGATAGATGCTACCCTTGAGTAGTAAATGCAGGTCCCTGGAGATACTCACAGGCATCTCTGTGCTTCTCTGATGTGGAGCAGTGACATACTCACAGAGCACACCAGAATGACCATGACAGTCACCATCAATGGAGACCCACTGTCAAACCAGTTTGGATTTATTTAGAAGGTGTCCCAAGGGCTTTTTAAAAAAATATTATTGTGTATTAAATCTTGGGATGTGGTATCTTTACAGTCACTCACATATCTTTTATCAAATGTTCCCAGCTTTCATTTGAAAGCTGAGGTTAAGTGGCACACAGGTAGTTAAATGACACACAGGAGGATTGCCCATTCTCCACCTTTCTTAAGCATTTTTTTTTTGGTGTGTGTGTGTGTGTGCCTGCTCACATGTTTGTACATGCTTGTGTGTGTGCGCATGTGTACAGAAGATATTCTCATGTATTGTTCCTTGAGAATACAGTCTACCTTTTTATAAGACATGGTTTCTCACTGGCCATAACTCTCCAAGAAGAGAGACTGACTAGCCAGCAAGCCCCAGGGATCCTCCTGTCTCTGCCTCCCCAGCTACCATGCCTGGACATTGTCTGTGGGTTCTGGGAATTGAACTCAAGTCATCATATTTGCAAGGCAAGCACTTTACTAAGTTATCTTCCCAGTCTTCCTTCCTTCCTTTCTTCTTTCTGTCTTTCCTTCTTTCTGTCTTTCTTTCCTTCTTTTTTCTTCCTTTCTTTCCTTCCTTCTTTCCTTTCTTCTTTCTTTCTTTCTTTTTTGAGACAGAGTCTCACTATGTAGCCCAGGCTATTCTAAAACTTACTATGTGGCCCCAGCTGGCCTTGAACTTGCATGAGATCTTCTTGCCTCAGCCTCTCAAGTGTTGGGATAACAAGCATGAGCTGCCACAGCTGGTCTCTCCTAAGTATCTTGAAACCATCTCATGTCATCATAACCTGCATTTATCTCTAGCTGTGTTAAGGTTGTGGCAAGGCCTGTGTAAGAAGTGTCATGCATGTGTATGCAACATAAAACCCTATAAAAAGATAAACAACACTCACTTTAATTAAGCTAAGTACAATAATTTGTTAGAAGGATATTAGTTATCTGTAGTTTTATTTTAAAAAATTGCCCCAAATTAGCTACGCTTTGTCTCCCGTGCTCGAGGTCCCTACATCAACACATACATGCACATTATGCATATTTACTACATACATACAACACACACACACACACAGAGGCATGCACAAACACACACATTTTGAAAAAAAAATACTTCTGCATCCTGAAGTGCTTAGACCTGTCCCAAGACATGTCAGATGCTGGTAGAAATAGGTATAAATTCCAACTCTGATTTTATTAGCCTTTTCCAAGATTTGTTTCTTACTGCCCTAACACTGTGCATATAAAGAACTCTCCAATCTGCATAAAACTTGTTCAGACAACATGTATTCGACAGCCTCTTTCTGCAGTACTCTGCTTTGTTATAACAATGACATGTAGGAGTGTCACAGCCTAGTCAGTCCACCTTGGTCCCAGGCAATGGGACATGGAAGATGCGTAGACCATCCCTGCCTCTCTTGCTCTCTTCCTCTTCCCATGATCACACTTGCCAGAAATGGATATATTCTGATGACCTCTACACTGACCCTTTCTCCCTCTTGACCTTGACCTCACAGATAACATTTTAGCATCCACCAGAGCGTTTTCTCTGCACTCTACCAAATTCTTGAATTTCTGACCCCCCCTTTAGGCCTGGTGGGTTGTTTTAAAGGGAAAATAAACCTATTTAGAAAGCTCTACCTCAAGACAGTTGCTATTCTAAGCTGTGGTAGTTTGAATAATGTCCCCCAATTCATTTTATTATAATTGTGTTTATTAAATTGTTAATTGTCTGCAGCCAGTTCTGGCTGGAGGAGGTGTGTCACCTTGGTCAGATCTTAGAGTTCAGCCCTAAGGTGTTTCTGGGGTGGGTCTGGAATTCTAGTTATACATATGCAAAAAGCAGTCTGTGCTCAAGCCTGGAGTTCCTCTTGTTTGCTAGTTTGGAGTGTGCTTGCTTGCTTGTTTCTGGAGGTGCTGTCTCTCTCTCTCTCTCTCTCTCTCTCTCTCTCTCTCTGCTTGCTTCTGTAAAAGGGAGCCAGCCTTTTTTCCTTAACTTCCCCTGGGTCTTTTCCTTCAATAAATACTTTCCTCCCCAAAATTGTGCCTGGTTTGGAGATTCATCCCAGCAGCATGTGACTGACTACAACATGAGCTATCACTTTACTTTGAAGCACCATTTTTTTTGACTGCTGGAATCTAAATAGCACATGTCTTTCTCTTTGTTTTATCCCTAAAAAGATCATAATCTCTCCCAAGCAGAGATGGAAGATGGAAGAGAGGTGCAGGGACTCAAGAAAGGTGCACAAAATTATCGTGTGTGTGGAAATGCTCTCAAAGTGAATGGCAGTGGAAGAGTTTAACCACTCTGCAAATAAACAAAGAACTGAATTGTAAACTCCACTGGCAAAGCTTGTGAGTATAAATCATATCTCAACAAAGCTCTGGAAATCCTACAGTGTAAACAAAGGCATGCAACATAGCTGGCCACCCAACTGGCAGCTATACTTCTGATGCTTTGTGGTGCAGCTTATGGGCACAGTGGAATACAACAGTGTGCAAGGGATCAAGCATTCCCTCCAGCCTCTCCCCACTGGGCACATTCCCACAGCAGCTCAATGAGTAAAGAGCTACAATAATAAACATGCTATCAGTTTCTTCAAATCAAGAGCCCGACTTGTAATTATACATGCAACCATTTGCATAAAAAAGATTGTTTGATTTTAATATGTTTTATACAGAAGCTTCTTATCGGAAAAGAATCAAATATCTACAACATACAAAAGAATATAGAAGAATGACAAAAAAAACACCACCATATCAAAACAACAGATGTGTTAACTCTTCGTGTGATTATGCACAGAGAACAGCCTTCTTAGGTTGTGTATTGTTCCAACCTCTCCTGGGCTAAAACACCAGACGATGAGAGAGCGAGCCGAGCTTGTTGAGTGAATCAGGCAGGTACAGGGAAAGCTAGCACCCTGCCGCCTTGCTGGCTTGAGCTATGAGCGCATCCCTTTCTCATAACACACCTAACAACCTAGAACCCTCAGAGCTGCAAGGATACCCACATCAAACATCCAGTTGTTTCTCCTTTAGCAGTCCCTAGGTGACTCCCCTGTTGTGGTTCATTGCTATTCAGACACATCCAGAACTACATCAGGAGGGCCAATCCAGCCTGATTGATTTGGGGGTGCATGCAGAGTAAGGTAAAGTGTGTCCTTTGAGTGAACTTTTGGGAGGAAACTTTTATTTACCATCTTATGCCTATGAATGGGCATACCTTGGGACTAAAACCAGATGCATCCTGGTAAAGGACAGGCACAATAGAGAAAAGCTTACAGAACCCAAGCTTGTCAATCAAGATAGAGAACCACTTAATTAGCACCCCCTAGCAACCAGCCCCTCCTCCTGGGCCCTATAAAAAGAAGCTTCAAATAGTCATCCCAGCAAGAAATGAACCACCCCTGGCCTATCATGTAGGCCCCAAATGAAACCTATGAGAAACTGGCAAGATAAGCGAGAGACCTATCACCACAGCAAGTCAGATAACCCAGGAAAGGTCAACGAGACAGACACCAACGATACCCAACACAACCCAAAGCAGAATTCCACTTAAGATCTGAACAATAAAGCTGGCTTAAAACTCACCCGGAACTGAGTGGAAGAGCAGAGAGAAACTGAGCAGAAAGAATGTAAGAGCCATGGTAGGGAGAACATGCAGAGACATTGCACCCCTCAGCAACAACACACAAAGTGTGCATGTGGGGGGGGGGATAAAACAGGCTGCCTCTTGTATAATTTATAACCCCCTATTCCATGGACTGATCCAGTATGCCCAACCAGGAGGATGCCACAGTGGATTGGGGACAGGGAGGAGGGAAATGGGGGTACCATCATAAGATTTGCTCATATATCACATCTAGTTATGGATAATAAAAATATCAATAAAAAGTTTAAAATTATAGTGACCAATACATTCCTTTATATCCACCTGATTTAAGCAGTACTGTCAATTTAAAAATCACACTTGATATGTAATCAAGATATTTTATGACAAGAAATAAATATCTGATGCTCTTGGGCCATCTAGCTCAGGTAGCCTGCTGTTCTCTGGCATTGCATTTCTGCACTGTCTCTTTAAATGTCTTACTGCTTTACTATTCATGTGCACTTTTTCTGTTGTTTGAACAACATGCCAAGGACCTGCAAACACTCAGAGACCACAGATAAGAAAGCTGTGCATTGCCAGGAGAGTGGTGAGCTATGAGCTGATTATAGTATTGCACATCTGGAACCCCAACGCTCAGGAAGCTCAAGTAGGAGGCAGTGTGAGGCCAGCCTAGGCTACACAGTGAGTTCCAAGCCAGCTGGGCTACAGAGTAAGACAAATAAACAAACAACAACAAAAGGCCAAAAGAAAGGAGGGGGAGAGGAAGGCAGGAAAAAGAAGGAAGAAGAGAGGGAGGGGACATGGAAAAAGAAGAAAGTAAGAGTAGAAGGAAGGAAGGAAGAAAAGAAAGAAGGAGAGAGGGAGGGAGGGAGGGAGGGAGAGAGGGAGAGAGAGGTAAGGAAGGAAAGAGGTAGGGAGGGAATGAAGTAAGGAAAGAAGGAAGGGAGAAATGAAGGAAGGAGGGAAGGAAAGAAGGGAAGAAGGAAGGGAGGGAGGAAAGAAGGAAGAAAGGAAGGAACGAAGAAATGAAGGAAGGAAGGAGAGAAGGAAGAAATGAAGGTAGGGAGGGAGGAAGGAAGGAAGCAAGGAACAAAGGAACGAAGGGAGGAAGGAAGGAGAGAAAGTGAGAAAGGTAACAGAATTTAAGAGCTGGGAAAATAGCTCAGTGGGTGATCACTTGCCTTGCATGCATGAAGTCCTGGATTCAAGCCCCAGCACCACATAAACCAAGTGTGCTAGTGTGTGTGCACCTCTATTTCCCCAACCTGAGAGGCGGAGGTAGGAGGATCATGAGTTCAAGATCATTCTTGTCTACATAGTGAGTTCAAGGTCAGCCTGAGCTACATGAGACCCTGTCTCAAAAACAAAAGGAAAAGAAAGAAAAGGGGGGGGGCTGGGGCAGTTACGCAGTTTTAAAATCTCACAAATAGAGAGTGCACTAGCATTCCAGTTTATCCACACCAACCTAGATAAGTGTGATTCTCTTGCTTAGCAGTCACCTTAGTGGGTAGAAGGTGATGGGTCATGTGACTCTGATCTGGGCTTCTCTGATGGTTAATGATGTAAAACATTTCTGCCTGTACCTGTTGATCATTCGTGTTTTGGGGAGAAATGTCTACTCTAGTTCTTTGCCTGTTTTAAATTGAGTTACATGATTTTTGTTGTTGAATTTAGGAGTCCTTTCATACACTCTGAATATTAACTCTCATCAGATGTGTTATTTGCAAGTATTTTCTTCCATTCCATTAATTACTTTTTAATTCTGATGGCTGTGTTCTTAAAGATGTAAAATATTTTAAATTTGATATAGTTCCATTGAACTATTTTTCTGGGGGTGCTTTTTTTTTTTGACCTGTACTTGACAAATTTCATATATATTGGAGTTCCACAGTTTGGAATTTTTAATCTATTTTGAATTAATTGTATAGAAGCGTAAGATAAGGGTCTGACTTTATTCTTTTGCATATAGATCTCAGCTTTTCCAACACCATTTGCTGAAGAGACCTTCCTTTCCACTTGAATCATCTTGTCAACCTTGTCAAAGACACATGTGTTCATCTAGATCAAAGCCCTCTATTCTATCCCTTGCATGGTGTCTATCTTTACACTGTTTGGGTTACTTGGTCAGGAAGCACTCCAAATTTTATATTTAAAAAATATTTCATTTATTCATTTGAGAGAGAGAGAAAGAGGGAGAAAGAGAAAGAGAGAGGGGGGATGGGAGAGAGAGAATGGATGAGCCAGGTTTCCAGCCACTGAAAACAAGCTCCAGATGCATGTGCCACCTTGTGCATCTGGCTTTACGTAGGTCCTGGGGAAGTGAACTGGGGTCCTTTTGATTTTCTGGCAAATGCCTTAACCACTAAGCCATCTCTCCAGCCCCAAATTTTATCTTTTACAAAATAATGTTGGTCATTCAGGGTCCCTTAAGAATCCATAGAATATGTCATTTTCCTTCCCTTTCTACTTCCATTTCCTTTTTAAAATTCACTTTCTTCCTCTCCTTCCCTCCCTTCTTCTTTTCTTTATTTTTGACATAGTCTCACTCTGTAACCCAGGCTGGCCTCAAACTCACAATTCTCCTGTCTCAACATCTCAAGTGCTGGGATTATATATGCACACCACCATGCCCAGGTAATGTAAATTTATGTTAGTGAATATTAATTATAAAAAAAATAGTGGGTTTCATTATCACGTTCCCACACATGGGCTTTGATCATGTTCACACACATCCTCATTACCTTCCCCTGTCCAAACATATTTTAGGAGGATTTTTTTTATTTCTGCAAAATAAAATATCACTGTAATTTTGATAGGGATTTTCCTGAACCTGTAACCTGCTTTGGGCAGTATAAACATTTTAACAATATATTCTTTCCACTTGTGACCACAAGATGATTTTTTAATTAATATTTTTATAATATTTGGTAGTTTTCAGTATATAGGTCTTTTACTTTCCTGGTTAAGTTTATTCCTAAGTATTCTTTTACAAATGTGGGGACCAGAGGAAAACCCAGGTGCCATCTTAACAACGCCATCCATCTTTTTTGAAACAGGGCCTCTCATTGGCCTGGAGCTCACCAATTAGGCTGACCACTGAGCCTTAGGGATCCAAGCATTTGTCTTCATTTCCCCAGTGCTGAGATTATAAGTGTTCACTGCCATGGCCATGGAGAAAGGAAGGAAGGGAGGGAGGGAGGAAGGAAGGGAGGAAGGAAGGAAGGAAGGAAGGAAGGAAGGAAGGAAGGAAGGAAGGAAGGAGGGAAGGAAGGAAGGAAAGGAAGGAAGGAAGGAAGGAAGGAAGGAAGGAAGGAAGGAAGAAAGGAAGGAAGGAAGGAGGGAAGGAAGGAAGAAAGGAAGGAAGGAGGGAAGGTTGGAAGGAAGAAAGAAATGAAGGAAGGAGGGAAGGAAGGAAGGGAGGAAAGGAAGGAAGGAAGGAAGGAAGGAAGGAAGGAAGAAAAGAAGGAAGGAAGGAATTTTTCCATGGGTTCTGCTGATAGAACACGAGTCTTCATGATTGCTCAGCAAACACCTAACTGACTGAGCTACCTTCTCAGCCTGCAAGTATTTGACACCATTACAAGTCTTGACTTTTTTTTTAAGTAAAAACTTCAAGTGCTTGACATTTGAAGAGATTAGCACTGAGACAGCCAGCTGTGACAGAGACAGCAGGCATCAAGATGGAAGCCTTTGAACTCTAAATACCCTATTCCTCACCCAGTTCCAAGTTGACATAATCTTCCATTCTACAGTCATAGGGACTAGGACCTGAGCAGTAAAGACGTTTTCCACACCATCCTCTCGAGTCTGAAGACCAATACTCCTGGGATCCATCCCAGTTTAAAGGGCCTCAGCCACAGCCAGCTTAATTTAGACAACATAAAATACATGTGGGGTGTAGCATGAACCCCAGCCAGGCCAGAGGAATGCCTGCCCTGTGACAATCCCATTGTATGAGAACTCAGTGCTACCTTGTGTATCAAATGAGCATCAGGCCAAACCCCACATTGATAGGGAGAAAGGAACTTTCAGCAATCTTGATCACCACCCTGGGTCACAGCTCAGATATTCCTGAGCAATAGTTTTGCCTTTCGTGTCCTCGCCTTAGGAATGTCATGAGATCCATAGGGAACCCAGCAGACAATGACAGATGAACAAGGGACCTATAACCACAGTCATTCAATCAACACAGGATAGGCCATTGAGACAGAAACCAAGGATTTTCGACACAAGGACCCCTAAGCTCGCAACATTAACGCAGCCTTATTACTCACCCACCACGACTCAGGGAACTGAGCAGAAGAGGGGGTGGAAAGATTGTAAGAGCCGTGGTGGGGGAGATGGTCCAGAGGCATGGCACCCATCAGTAACAACACACTTGTGCCAGGAAGACCGGGATGAGTACTAAGATATCCAGGATCCCTTGCCACAAGGACTAATACAGACAGCCCATGGAGGAGGATATCCAACTGATCAGGGATGGGGAGGGGGGGAATTGGGGAATTCAGGACAACAACACATTGTTTGCCCACTAAATAATGTAACTCATTATGGACAATAAATATATATTTTAAAAAAAGTAAATGTTGGGGTTCAAACAGTGAATTCGGGAACATTGGGGAAGAAGACGAAGAGAGTTTGTTGCAGCTGGGCATGAGCTAACCGAGCTGACCATGGAAAAGGAAGAATGGAACTCTGGGAAAATCAACCACTCTTGACACTTTCTGGTGGGCTCTCTCTGAGTCTCTTCTCCTTGACCCACTAGCCAAATTCTTCTATGTACATACTTGTAAACTTAACCAATAAAGTTCACCCTAAGGTGATGCTAAATTTCCATATGGGCCAAAGAAAGGCAAGTTCATCCTGGGTACAGAAAAGCCCTTGATCCAAAATATTCCACGGCTACCTGTCCAGGACCCCTCCATGGGATACAGAAAGCTTTATCTACTTGCTTCTTTCACTTCTCAATAAGCTTCATATATAAGTCTTTTCTCTAAACGTGCTTTTCCTCTGGGCAAGTCTGCAGTATTTGCAGAAGACAGGTCCTCAAAACACTGGTGATAACAGGAACGGGACTCCAGGTAAAAATCTGTTTTATGGCTTTTTTTTTTTTCCTGCCTTGGGAGATAATCCCTCAACTATCTTGTCTTTAGTGGGTGGCATGAAACAAAGCTCTCTTGCACACTGTGATTTTTCTGTTGTATTTCTGTCTTTATTGTATGGCTTCTGAGCAGGTAAAAGCTCATAAATAAACCCTTTTCAATTACTCTTTATGCTTTCGCAGGCTTAGGGAATAGGGTGGAAAAGAGGGCAGAAAGAATGTCAGAGCCAGAGGATGGGGAGGAATACTCCGAAACACTAACTTCAGCTTTGTGTCCATTACTTCATGAGCCCACGGTGACTGTCATTACCTCCACAATCTCAAGCTCGTGGACATTTCTGCATGAGTGGCGGAGGTAGGCACAAGAACCCAAAAGTCATACAGATAGAAGAGGGTCAGGTTGTTGGAAGGAACAAGGAATTCTCTGGAAGGGAAGAAAGGATGGAGACTAACCAAACTATTAAGAGGAGACTATGGTCAAAGAACATATTCAAATGTGAAAATTGTTCAAGTAAGAAAAATAAAATCAGAAACAAAAAGTGGATGAAAGAAGTCAAAGGTCACACTCCCTCAGTTTATGGTGCCTTTGTTATTTGGCTTGTAGGACTTATTTAAATATATTTTATTTATTTATTTTCAAGCAGAGAGAGAGAGAGAGAGAGAGAGAGAGAGAGAGAGCACCAGGGCCACCACCTTGTGGGTCTGGCTTATGTGGGTAGTGGGGAATTGAACCTGGGGCCTTAGGCACTGGAGGCAAGTAAATGCCTTAACCACTGAGCCATCTCTCCAGCCCTGCAGGACTTCTTTAGAATAAGCCTTATTTTAAAATCTACTCCCCACAGAGCTTCATGCTGATGTATTCATCCCACTCAGGGTAATCAATATTTACTCAGGGGAGAAGGGAGGAAGCATTTGTATGCAATGTGCCTGGTTCTTTAACTATGGGCCCCCAGCCACCCCCAAAAGACCATGATGTAAGGAGTGTTGTCTCTTGTGTCCTCAGTGCGCTGGTGACTGCTTGGGCAGGGGTGTCCCTCAGACCCCTGACCCCTACCATGCCAGCAGCCTTCTGTTTGTCTATCAGTAATCCAATCCAATGAAAAGTAACCAGGATGTTCATTTGTTTACAAAGTTGAATATTTCGCTAGATTTCCAAAAACTGGTTATTCTGGGCAGATTTTCAACTCTGTCTTATGCCCTAAAACATTGTTAATCATTTTCCAGCGTGACAGGGTTCTCTCTCTCTTTTCTACTTCTGTCTTTTTAAATTAATTCTCAGCCAGTTGCTTTTTCCTCTGTCTTGTTTATGATAACAAGCATGGAAAAGGCATACGTATTCAGTAATGAGAATTAATTAGAACACATTTCAAACTCCAGTGTGAGGCTTGTGTTTTGAACAAATGGAAATGACACTCAGGCCTGTGTAGGAAGATGGAAACTAAGCCAGATGAATACAGCTGGGGAGCCCCGGCCAGAGATAAATGAGAAAAACAAGTAAACCAGACAAAAACCTTCCTCTCAACAGTTTCTTCTTTACTTTTTGACACAAACAATGCCAACTCACCATAGGACATACAAGTAGAAGAAATTAAGAAAAACCATTTTCCCCCTAATCATACACAATGATTTTTTGAATCCTTGGGGATATATGTAGATTGCAGAGCTCCAGTTCTATGTACATAAATGGAGTATTGCTTTTCAACAGAATGGATTCTTTGTGTACACACTTTTTTTTTTTTTTGGTTTTTCGAGGTAGGGTCTCACTCTAGTCCAGACTGACCTGGAATTCACTATGTAGTCTCAGGGTGGCCTTGAACTCACAGCGATCCTCCTAACTCTGCCTCCCAAGTGCTGGGATTAAAGGCATGAGCCACCACGCCCCACTTACACTATTTTGAAATGTGCTATAATTTAAATTATTCAGGATTTGCATTTTTCAACCGAATCCCTGTTGTTAAATATTTAATGCACGCCAACATTTTACTATCAAGAGGGGGGAAATTGCCTTAAAAATTAGTGAAAAGATCAAAAACAAATTGGAAGAAATATGAAATATCACAGGATTCACAGAAGGCTTAAGACATCAAAGCTTGCAAAACTGTCCCCATAATGCATCCAACCACTAATATTTAAAACAATCAGCAAATGCAAACGTTCATTTTATCCAACTCATTAGAATGCTGTGAAAAGTTAATGGACAAAATGAGAAACTGAATATGAGCTATTTAATCAAATGCTTAATTCCCTAATAATAAGCCAGACGGATAACAATGATATTGTGCCAATTTTGGAATGGTAGGGCGAAAATGAGAAGGTGGCTTGGCCAGGAGGAGAGCCCTTTGGTAGGAGCAGCAGCAGTGTGGAGAATTTCTGTATCCTGCAAGGCAAGGGGCTGTTTTTCTGACCATGAATTACACACAGGATCCAGAGGGTCTGTGGAACCAGTGAGTGAACCAGGGGACACTGGAGCTCAGGTATTATGGCAGGAGGAGGACAATGGAGATGGACTGTTGAGGAGTAGAGATGGCCAAGAATTTTACAGATAACATGAGACCCAACGACCCAGACACACTTGGTCCAAGAGCCAGATATAGTTTCTGAAGTAGTTTACTATAAAGTTTCTACCATGGGGTTATCTTCATGCCATAATCCAAGACCTTGAACTCCACATAGCTATGCTGAATGGGGAAGAAGTTCTGAATACATCTGGCCCTAGACCACCCAGCAAGCACAGAAAGTAGGCAGTGGACAAAAACCAGGCTGTGGAGTTTTCATGGTATATAGCAACGTCTATATACAGCCCATCACTCCTCTGCATGTAACAGTGATTATCATAATAGTAGTTTATGGAGAGAGAACATTTACAGTGAATGAGCCAGTGCTGGGTGTGGGGAGTGTCTATCTCTTTAATCCTTACTAGAAATCTACTAGGAACAGGCACTGTTACAGGAGGGGAAACTGGACCACAGGACTTGGTAGGAAAGGAATGGCCACCTTGAAAACACCTCAGCCTCAGGCTGGGGATCTCAGCAGGGAAAAGTTCTTGCTGCACAAGTGTGAGGACCTGAGTTTGATCCCCAGCACCCTGTGAAGCCTGTAACACAGCTGAAGACAGGTAGATTTCTGGGGATGGTCAGCCAGTCTAACCAAAAACAGTGAGTTCCAGGTTCAGTGAGAGACTCTGACTCAGAGAAATAAGATGGAAGAGCCATAGTGGGGGATTTAAAATGCCTTCGTGGCAGTGAGAGAGCCAGGGGCACCTCAATTCCACCAAGACATTGGATGACGGCTGACATCCTGGCAGGAGACAAACTACACCTAGCCTTCTTCACACAGGGCCCAAATGAGAAAGTGAGGAGACAAACAGGAGACCAATCACCAGAGCAAGTCTGATAACCCATGAAAGGTCAATGGAGACAGACACCAACGATACCCATCACAACCTAGGGCAAAGATCCAGAGATCCTTAAGATCTCAACAATAAAGCTGACTCAAAACTCACCCACCATGACTCAGGGAACTGAGTAGAAGAGGGGGCAGATAGAATGTAAGAGCCATGATGGGGGAGAATATCCAGAGACATCACCCCCTCAGCAACAATGCACAAGGGGGAAGGAAAAAAAAGAAAGAAAAACTAGCTCCCTCTGGTGCAGTTCATAACCCCCTATCCTATGGACAGATCCAGTTTGCACACCGAGGAAGGACCCCAGTGGGTAGGGGACAGAGAGGAGGGAAACGGGGACACATTCACAAGATTTGCTCATATGGTATATACACTTACTCATAATAAAGACATTAATTTAAAAATCTCACCAAAGATAAATAAATAAATAAAAATGTCTTCATGTCTTCCTCTGGCTTCATGCCAACGGGGTGTGTGCATCGGCACACTCAGGTGCAACAATATTTACCCCATATTCATACAACACACCTCAGGCTCATGTGCAACCCAGTGCATAAATGCTTACAAAGTCAGCATTCATAAGCTGTCATAACAATATTACATCACAAAGGAAGAGATGCAAAGGACACTGGGAGACCAAAACATAGCTTAAATGTGATTTGCAACAATACAGTGGATTCAACAAGAAAACAGGCTGCAAAATTAATATCCTGACTCACTGGTTTTCAGTGTCCTTTTCTTTTTCGCATTTCAACTTTTTAACTGGTCTGCTCTTTTAAGCCAGGTACACTTTTTTGTTGCATGTTTGTTTGTTTGTTTGTTTGTTGTTTGTTTGAGGTAAGGTTTCATGAAACCCAAGTAAACCTTGTACTTCTGATCCATGGCCTCTACTTACCAAATGCTGGATTATAGTCACATGTCACCATACCAGCCTCAGTTATACTATTTTGTACCAGAGAGAAGCTAAATGTTCAAAAAAGAATTAGGAGGTCAAGTTCAGAAAATAAGCCGAGTCAATGTTGTAAGCCTTCAGGGACTGGTAATGAAATAAAAGGGACCTACAGTATGCAAAGTATGGATTTACTGCCTGGTTTTGCTTCCTTATAAGAGCAAAGTGAGTGCACAAAACTCAGAAAAGATAAACAAGCAAGAAAGACTTGAGAAATACCCATACTAAGAGAAGCTTTCTTGGTCCCTTGCCATTCATCCACCTAATAATATTGTACCATGGATAATCACTTTCTGGAAAAAAATGGAAAGCAGGGGGCTGGGGAGATGGCTCAGTGGGTGAAGAGTTTACCTTGCAAATTTGAGGAACCAACTTCAGATCCTCAGCACCAAGGTAAAAGAAAAAACAAAAGCTGAGTGTGAGAATACTCCTGTAAATCCCGATATTGGGCAGGAGACAAGAAGATCCTTGGGGGGGTTGTGGCCAAATCAGTCAGCTCCAGGTTCAGTGAGAGACCCTGTCTCAAAAATAAGGTGGAGAGATGGCTCAGCGGTTAAGCCTTTGCCTACAAGGCAGAAGGACCAGAGTTCAATTCTCAGTACTCATGTAAAGCCAGATGCACAAGGTGGCACATGCCTCTGGAGTTCCTTTGCAGTGGCTAGAGGCCCTGATGAGCCCATTCTCTCTGTCTGTCTGTCTGTCTGTCTGTCTGTCTGTCTGCCTGCCTGCCTGCCTGCCTGCCTCCTCTCTCTCTCTCTCTCTCTCTCATTCTCTCTCTCTCCCTCTCTCTCAAATAAATAAAATATTTTTTAAAAATAAGGTAGAGAGTGATTGGGAGACTTTGGCCACACACACGTGCACGCATGTAAATGTGTTCCCACTTACCTATGTATATTCATGTGCCTGCGTGAATAAATAGGCAAAAATAATTAAAATAAACAATTTAAAAAATGGAATGCATTCCCATAATATTTTAGTTTTTTTATGCCATAGTTTATTTAAGCCACCCAGCTACTAGATATTTGGGTACCTCTATTGTTTGACATATAGATAGTTTGAAGTTTATTTTAATAAGTTTATTATAAACACCTCCAAGGGAGTGCAGGTAAATGTGTATTGAAACTTTAAGTGTAACACTGACTAGAACTAAAAATCTCAGGACTCATTCATTGTGGTCAAAAGCCTCCCCTTCACTGTCTTAAACCATTCGTTGGTGCATCAGCTCACTAAGCACATGTATGCTGAACACATGTACCTATTCTGTGTCTGCATTTTGCTAGACACTGGGTGTACAATCACTGTGTACAGTTTATGTCCTCATAGACTTTGGGCCATAGCAAAGTAGCAGGGGTGAAAACAGTGACAGACACTTTGAAAAGGGCAATGTATGACGTATGTAATGCCAGGTTTATCTAACTCAGTGAGCTGGATAGGGATCTGGAAGCCATTTGTAGGAGTAACTCCTCTATGCTGGAGTTACATGGACCAAATTGCTTTTGAAAACCACTCTCTTGCGAATCACTTAGGCTCTGGGTTCATTCTCTTGCTTTTTAATATAGAAAGTAATATTCAGTCCTTTTGCAAACTAAACACACAAGTAACAAAGATTAACAGCAGCTGACACGTGTCTGCCACAGATGTGCTACACACATCAGCAAATAGGATTGGATGATCCCATAGTAGTGATGGGTGAAAACCACCCTGGTATATCTCTCTTATACCATTTAACAATTACCTCCTTACCCTCCGTGCATATTTTTTTCTTTATTGGTATATAACTATGTGTGTGTGCTCTAGCCCAGGCTGAGCTGGAATTCACTGAGTAGTCTCAGGGTGGCCTCAAACTCATGGTGATCCTCCTACCTCTGCCTCCCAGGTCCACCACACCCAGCTTTCTACCTTGTTTTTGAGACAGGGTTTATCTTGTTTACTGCTGGGAAGGCCAGTATATCTGGCCTATAAGCTTCAGGATTCTCTTCATTCTGCCTCCCAACGCCACAAATTTGTTGAGATTACAGATGTTTGTGCCATTTTGCATCTGGCTTTATTTGGGGACTGGGGATTGAACTCTGGTCAGCAGACTTGTGGAAGCAAGCACCTTTATTTGCTGAAGCATCTCCCTAACCACATGTCATTTTCCCAAAATAAAAGTCTATTTATTAAAAGCCTAATGCCTGTCATACATAACCTCTGCTTATTTTCTGATGGTCACAATAATCCCAAATGAGGGAGTTATTTTTAATCCCTATTTTACCAATTAAGAAACTGAGGCTTAAGGGGGTTAAATCACAGCTCCAAAGACAGTGTGAACAGGCTACGGTTAGAGAAATTTCTGTTCCTTCTCCATTGCTACAGTTACCAATACAAGAAGGGCCATGTTTCTAGAAGGGAGTCAATCTGCTCCTAGGGCTTTGAACATGGACCCACCTACCAAAGGGGGGTGGTGGGCTATGGAGGAACTGGACATCCCTGAATGAAACTCATTTCCCAGCATTCACCTGGTGAATGAATGACCCTAGCTTCTATTTGCTGGGCTGCTAGGATCCTCTTATTGAAGCCTCATTAGTAAGTTAATAGAAGGGAAGTTATTATGATCCCCTGCTCCCAGGCCTGCAAAGGGCAAATGACCACTCTGGGTGTTCAACACAGGGCTTTTGCTTTCAGCCCATACTCTTAACAACTCACCTCTGGCCTTGCTGGGCACGACTGTTTTCAAAACATTAGTACAGGAAAGCTATATTTCAATGAAAACCATTTTCATCCATCCCTATGCAAACCAGAACTATGCTTCCATTGTGAAAGTATTTTCACTAAGAACCAAAGGTATTCATACAGCACTCGAACGGAGGTGCTGTTGTTTCAATCGGAAGTATTTTAATGCAAAACATCTTTTATTTTTAATAAAATGACAAAGCAATTGGATATAATTAATGGTCAAAATTTCTTCTGGATATAGAATGGCTAGATCATAACACTATCCAAGCACAAAGGTGAAATTTGAATTTTTTATGTTCTCTCTATCTGTCTCTCTTCTATCTCTCTCTGCCTGCAAATAAATATATAAATAAATAAACATTTTTTCAAATGGGTTAGAGAGATGGCTCAGTGGTTAAGGTGCTTCCCTGCAAAGTCTAAAGACCAGAGTTCGATTCCCCAGTACCCACATAAAGCCAGATGCACAAGGGGCACATGCTTCTGAAGTCTGTTTGCAGTGGCTGGAGGCCCTTGCATGCCCATCCTCTCTGTGCCCCCCCTCTGTTTGTAATTTTTTAAAAGAATTTTTTTATCTGCAACTGATTCCTTATGGCATCTTGCCATCATAGGCAAGTCTGTTATATAGAGTCACCAAGAGTGGTGAAGACAAACATGTCATTCAATATTCTCATGAAACATTGGTCAGTTCTATCTACACCTGAGAAACACTTGGGAATATACTAAGTCTGATGGGTAGATCCTGTACTTTTTAAAGATGCCACAAAAAGGACCTGCTACAATGATGCATTAGTGACCATGTTGTCACTTCATCAAGGATAATGAACTCAGATTCAAGATTACACTTTGAACTTCACTGGCCATTTCTTGCAGTTATCAAAGTTGCCCTGAGCTACCAAGGTGCCTGGTAATGGGAATACTTAGAATTTTATGTTCTCTTAGGATCCATTCCATTTGTATTTTTCAAATTTATTTGCAGATGTGTGTGTGTGCATGTGGAGGTCAGAGGACAATTTCCTGGTGTCATCTCCTCTTCCTCTTCCTCCTCCTCTTTCTCCTCCTCTTCTTCCTCTTCCTCCTCCTTTCCACTTCCATGTTGCTGCTGCATGCTCCAGTCTAGCTGATCTGTGAGCTTCCAGATTCTTCATTCTCTGCTTGCTATTGCTTTAGGGGCATTGGGATTACAGATGCATCTGCCTCTTTGTATCAGGCTTTCCATGTGTGCCGGGAGGATCAAACTCAGGTTGGCAGGCTTGTAAGCAAGTGCCTTTCACTGCTTAGCTATCACCCCAACCCCTGTATTTTTTTAAATAATTAATTTATTCGTTAATTGCTTTTTTTAAGTCAGGGTTTTACTCTGTAACCCAGGCTAGACTTGAACTCACTACATAGCCCAGGCTGGCTTTGCACTTTCTGCAGTTCTCCCATCTCAGCTTCCCAAATACATAAGCCATCATGCCACACATCAGTATTCATTATTTTTATCTCTACACTTTAATTTTTAAAAAAAGAACAAAAACTATGTGAATGTTTTGAGAAGATATTTGGTCCCTTAAAATGCTGTTAAATTGCAATTAAGAAATTAGTTGGAAAGAAAACTTCAAAATGCTCAAGAAAAAAAAATCTGGAAGGATTTCAAATCTAAATTCATTGGTAAGTATCTTTAGCCCAGGAAGACTAATCTGATTCATGGAGGGTGTGCCTTAGAAGGGTGTTTACTGGAGATAAACCTCAGACAGCAGACTTCTCTCTACATCCAGAGACTAACAAATGCAAGTTTGTATTCTTTGGGTTTGAATGTTCGAGTAATGTTTGTATCATTTAAATATATATATGTGTGTGTGTGTTTTTTTTCAAGGTAGTGTCTCATTCTAGTCCAGGCTGACCTGGAATTCACTATGTAGTCTCAGGGTGGCCTTGAACTCAAGGTGATCCTCCTACCTCTGCCTCTCGAGTGCTGGGATTAAAGGCGTGCACCACCATGCCCGGCTAAAAATTATATATAATTTTCTATTTTATTTATTTGCAAGTAGAGAGAGGGAGTGAGAAAAAGAGACAGAGAGAGAGAGAGAGAGAGAGAGAGAGAGAGAGAAGGAGAGTATGTGCATGCCATGGTCTCTTGCCACTGCAAACAAACTCAATTTGGCTTTATGTGGTACTAGGGAATCAAACTCAAGCCAGGCTTTGCAAGCAAGTGCCTTAACTGCTGAGCCATCTCTCCAGCCCCTTTGCATCATTTTACATTGTTCCCCATGGTGACTTTTCACTTGATCAACCAATGAATCTATTCTGACTGCATAAGACAAGCAGGGATTATATAGATGTAGTAACGAAGAGCTGGGGTGGAAGGCATACTCCAAAATACTGATTTGAATCTTTTCTGTGTTCTTGCTTTTTCCTTTCTGCTTTTCTCAATTTTCAAAAAGTGCATATGGCTTTCCTATTAATGTAAGGAATGAGCTAGCATCCATTTAAAATATGTTTGGCATTTCATGGGCTCTGGTACCCTTAGCAGTTTCCAATATGATACCCTGCCGTAGGATCTCCAGTTGGCACCATGCTGAACACTTCACAGTGTTCCCACCGAAGGTGAGGTTCTGGCTCCCTATGTCTTTCTTTAAATGAACTGAGCTAACATTTGCCAAGAATGCCTGCTTGCAATTAAAACCTATATGCAGAAGCTGGAGAAATGACTCAGTGGTTAAAGGTGCAAAGCCTGATGGCCCAGGTTTAATTCCCCAGTATTCATGTAAATCCTGATGCAAAAAAAGTGGTGCAGGGCTGGAGAGATGGATCAGCGGTTAAGGCACTTTCCTCCAGTGCCTAAGGCCCTGGGTTCAATTCCCCAGTACCCACATATGCCAGACCCACAAGGTGGTAGCCCTGGTGAGCTCTCTCTCTCTCTCTCTCCCTCTCTCTTTATCTCTATCTCTATCTCTCTGCTTGAAAATCAATAAATAAAATATTTAAAAATATAAAAAGTGGTGCAAGTGGTGCATGCATCTGAAGTTTGTTTCAATGGCAAAAGGCCCTGGTGTCTCCATTCTCTCTTTTCTCTTTCTCTCCTCTCTCTCATTTTGCTTGCAAATAAATTAATTAAACAGAACAAACAACAAAACCCATGTGCATAAAACCTGTAATCCCAGCACTCAGGAGACTGAAGCTGAAGGATTTTCAGTTTTAGACCTGCCTGGGTTACACAGCCAGATCCTGTCTTATATCCCACAGCCCACCCAAATCCAGAAAAGAAATCCAGAAGTATGTTCAGCGTGGTTGTGTCATGGAAACCTTGCTTGCTGATCTACCTCTGAGACAGGTGAGCAGCTGACTCACCCAGGTGGGTCCCCTGTGGATGCCCTTCTGTCTGGGCCTCTGGTTGCAGTTAGGGACAATAGATGCCAGCTGATTTGATAATACAATTCAATGGATTTTATTCAAAACCCAATTTGATTTAAGAAGAGTAGACAGCTATTTGAATACTCAAGGTCATATGGCTTTCAAATAAAAATTGTGAGTACAGGCTGGAGAGATGGGCCCTTGGTTAAGAGCACTTCCCATGCAAGCATGAGGGAAGGGCCTGACAAGGCCATAGAGACCACTGCAGTTGGATCTCCAGGCCCCACATAAATAGCTGGGCATGACCACGTGCATAAGTGACCAAAGGCCCAAGAATCACAGGAGCTCATGAAGAAATGGGAAGAGAAAGGACCCAGCTTTAGTAAGCATGCTTGGAAGAGCAATGGAACAGGACACTCAATTCTGTACCCTGGCTACTGCAGAACACAGCAGAGGCAAGCAGATAGGGCACATGGGCACATACTTGTGCATACATGCCCTCCACACACACACACACACACACACACACACACACACACACACACACATGCAGAGGGAGGGAAAGCACTGGGCTAGGGAAAGGGCTCAGCTGGTAAGAGCCCTTGCAATACAAGCCTGGGGTCTGATAAGGTCTGAATTCAATCCCCAGCACCTTCTGTTAAAAGCCAGATGTGCTCCGCCATGCAAGTAACCCCTGTCCTGAGGAGGATGGAGACAGATGAACAGTCGTAGTGGTAAGGGGCCCTGGTGCACCCATTTTCTCTTTCTTTCTTCCTCCCTCTCTCTTTCTGCTTGCAAATAAGTAAATTAATTTAATAAAACAAACAAACAAAACACACCTACAATCCCAGCACTCAGAAGACTGAATCAGGAGGATCTCATTGTAGGCCTCCCCCCCAAAATACAAATAAATAAATAAATAAATAAATAAATAAATAAAAATAACAGCTTCAATTAGAGACTCTCTCTCAAGGAAACAACATAGAAGGGCAATAATTAAAGGAGGGCTCCAAACGTCCACCTCTGGCCTCTGCATGTGTGTGCACAGACACATACAATCTGCACAGACATGTGTAAACTTTATGCATACACATACCACACATACCATACACACACACACACCACATACACACACATGCCAAAGAAAAATAAAGGGTAAAAACCTGCAAACTAGTCTAGGATAAAGTGGTGTTGACAACTTCATTTTTCCTTCAAATTAACAACAAAAACAAACAAACATAAATTTTAGAAGTTTTTTTTTTGTTTGTTGTTTTAATCAGTCATCTCCATCTGACTCCTTACTTCTCCATAACCAAATGTTGGCAGTGCAAACCCACCCTGAAAACACAAAAGGAATTGATTGACAAAAAGCCCCAATGGTTTCAAGCGACAATTTCATATGCCCTTTAGTGAAAACTGTACCAATATGATGATTCAAATTCTTTTAGGGATCATGAGGAGGACACTCAAATTCGGAAGTCACCTTGGGTCAGTAAACAGCGGCGGATGAATGGGCTTTTTCAGTACGATGTACTGAGCAAAGTACCCAGCCCTGAGAGTGACTGGTCCACAGGGACCCTGCCAAGGTTACCTGTCCACCTGCACAGCAGAAACCCCTGGGGAAAGTTCGCAACTCCAAAGAGGCCTCATTAAGTTAAACTCAATGCAGTTTCAAAGGGTTTGAAGGGAAGAGGAGTTATTCCTGGTGGAGGCCTCCTAAAAGGTCAACAACTAAGCCCTGCATGCAACAATAATGACTCTTCAGATGCTTGGGGGGAAGCACACAGAGTTAAGGGGGTCTAGCCTGAAGTCCTCAACCCCAAATCCAAATATACCTATCTATGTAGGTCAATGTTGATAGGTTAGGAGTATTTCATCACACGTGCCAAGCAACGTGGGAACCCTTCCCTGGAAAAAGCAATAGCTTTGAAAGAAATAGAATTGTTCCCTGGTTTCTTTAAACCACGAAGGAAGGCACTGCTTTCTGAATCCCAAATACACAGGTCATCTGCCTAAGGAGCAAGGTGGCTTTTCTCAGCACACGCAGTGGGGAGGTGTATGGTGCCAGAGCAGGAGCTAAGCTGCCAGGTTCCAGGAAAGGGACAGTGGCCCTAGCTCTGAGGACACCCTCAGCAGGGCGCCCAGCAGATGCCTCCTCCAAGCGTATACTTTGCAGCCAACCTCCCATAATATGCCTGGCAATGCTCTCTGCACTTTATAAAAAGTTAACTCATCTGGCTCTAAAAATTCACAGTGGGGAGCAAAACATAAAATCCAGGATGATGGAGAGGGGTTCCCACCCCCTGGGGTGGCTTCACCCACTGGCCTGGCCTGCTCTTCCCTGCGATCTGCCAGCACCAGCGACAAATCCAGCCCAGGATGGAGGGAGGCTGGGGACCCAGCGGTTACCGTGGGCGCTGCTCATCGCGGCTCCGGGGCTCCCTGCACCAGGGCCGGCAGGGCTGAGGCTGCTAGGATCGCTCAAGCAGCGCCTCCGCCTCTTCCTCCTGGAGGTGCACAGCAGCTCGCAGGTGCTGGCGGCGACAGAAAGGGACAGCCACCAGCGCACCAGCTCTGGCTCTGATCTGATCTGACACCCAGGCGGCCCGGCCCCGCCTCCTATAGCCTCAAGCTGAGTCTGAGCTTGACCCAAAGCCAACATCCCTCCCTCTGCCCTCTCCAGGAAGGTGGGGAACAGGTGCTGGGGTGTGCCTGCTGGCCAGTGGGAGCAGGCTGGAGAACCCCATCTGCCCCTGGAGAGATCCTGGGGCGGGCAAGGCAGTGGGTCTTGGCTGCTCACCTTCCTACTGTTCAGCTCCTTTTCTTTTTAAACTTTTTGAGGGCTGAGGATATGGCTCAGCAGTTAAAGGTACTTGCTTGCAAAGCCTCCTGGTCCAGATTCGATTCCCCAGTGCACACATAAAGCCAGATGCACAAAGTGGTGCGTGTGTCTGGAATTTGTTTGAAGTTGTCAGAGGCCTCCCCCACCCACCCACCCCTCTCTCTGTCTGAAAAATAAAAACTTTTTGAGACAGTCTCATGTATCCCAGGCTGGCCTAGGTTGGCCTAGAACTCACTGGGTAACCCTAAGGTGACTGAGACAGGGCTCCACAGAGCCACCCTTAGCAACCCTAGACTTGTAGAGACCTCAAGGAAGGCTAAAGCCAGGATTTGTGGTTTTGATGCTGAAAGGAATTTCAAGAACAACCAGTGTGAAGCAGAGTTGGAGATTTTATTAAAGGTAATTTAAGGGCTGGAGAGATGGCTCAGCGGTTAAGGCACTTGCCTCCAGTGCCTAAGCCCCAGGGTTCAATTCCCCAGGACCCACATATACCAGACCCACAAGGTGGTGGCCCTGGTGCTCTCTCTCTCTCTCTCTCTCTCTCTCTCTCTCTGCTTGAAAATGAATAAATGAAATATTTAAAAATAAATAAATAAAGGTAATTTAATCTAGGTTTAATCATGAAGGTTTGGAGAAATCAAAACACACCTGAGTGGGGGTATGTCTTCCCAAGGGAGAGTAACAAAATGACAGATATACAGAAATATGGACATGGGCTTCAAGGGGAGAGTTACAGTGAAGTGTCTTAGTGTTAATAACATTTATCGTTTTAGTGGCTCTCACGTTACATCTCAAAGGTTTGCTATCCCCCTTTTTTTCCTGTTCTCTTTCTTTTTGATAAATGAAATTATAGGGTGGTTGGGGGGGTGTCTTGGTTGGGGTTTCAATCTGATTGGCTAACAGGGGCCACTACAATTGCATACATCTTTCTCCCTAGAAGTGGAGTTCCTGGTGAGGCTTCCAGAAAACAGCAAGCTTACAGCTAGAAGGGTGAAGGCTTTAAGCACTTAATAATTGTGCTGGGATTCTTTTTTTTTGGGGGGGGGGATTTTCACACAATACCAATTTATTGCCACAGCAGAATTAAGAGGAACTCACTAAATAAAAAATATTTATTTATTTGCAAGGAGAGAGAGAGAGAAGAGAGAGAAGGAGAGAGGGAGAGAGAGAGAATAAGAATGGGCACACCACTACCTCCTACATCACTTTGTGCATCTGACTTTATGTGGATACTGGGGAATCTAACCTGGGCCATTAGGCTTTGCAAGCAAGTGCCTTTAACTGCTGAGCCATCTCTCCTGTGCTGGGATTCTTGTTTCAGTGATGGTGAGGGGATTCAACCAGACTCTTGGGTGAAGGGCTCCTTTTCCTTTCCCTGACTGCATAATTTTCACTCTTTCTACACTGCCTCAGCCTGAATTTACCATATAACCCCAGCTGGCCTTGAGCTTACTATGTAGCCAAGGCTAGCCTGGAACTCCTCCCAGTTCTCCTTCCTCAGCCTCCTACTGCTGGGATTTCAGTAGCTCTTTGGAGGAGTAGTTCCTTTCAGGTTCTGAGCAAGGCTCAAAAGCCCCCTAAGTAAGTTCTGGGCCATGGATCAGTGGTTAAAGACACTTGCTTTCAAAGCCTGATGACCAGAGTTCAGTTCCCCAGTACCCACATAAAACCAGGTGCACAGGTTGGCACATGTGTCTTGAGTTTGCAGCGACAAAGGGCCCTGGTACACCCATACTCATTTTCTCGCTCTTTCTCCCTCTCCCTCAAATAAATAAATAAATAAATAAATAAATAAATAAATAAATAAATAAATAAATAAATAAATAAATAAATAAATTTTAAAGCCCCAAAGTAAATATAGTTCTTCTCAGTTCTGGTCACCAACTCCAGGAACTAGGGCAAATGAAGTGACCAATACCTTCAGTATTTCGCTGACATTTAAGGGTATAAGTGAATCTTTTCTTCCTGCTAGACTTTCAATATTTTGCCTCTGCAAGTTTAGAGCAGGAAAAGAGAGGGCTGGAGAGATTACTCAATGGTTAAAGGCACTTACATGCAAAGCCTACTGCCCCGGGGTTCAATTCCTCAGTACCCACGTAAAGCCAGATGCACAAAGTGATACCTGTGTCTGGAGTTCATTTGCAGGGGCAAGAGAAGGGAAAGAGACGAGTAGATTATTACCAGATGATAACTGGATTAGCTACCTTTCCTCACTGCCACTGTTGTGACAAAATAGCCTGACAAGAATAACTTGGGGGAGGAAGGGCTCAGCTGGGCTCATCGTTTGAAGGCTCAGTCCATCATGACAGGGAAAGCAGGTGTGGCAACAGGAACACACTGGCCACACTGCATCCTCAGTCAG
>PVHP010005824.1:0-63491 GCA_004024765.1 Zapus hudsonius
GAGAGTGAGATCAGTGTAGGTTAACAAACATACACATTTCTGGATTACCTAGATTCTATTTTTAGTAGCCTCCCTGTCACTCACTCCCATAGTGCATCTTGTTTTGGGAGCCCAAGAGTATGGGATCCCGTGCCTATCGCCCTGAATCCCTAGTTCCAGACAAGGGGTCCCCCTCACTAAGTGGAAAATTGGCTGAATTTGAAAGCTGTTGATTGTCTCCCCCAGGCCCAGGCTCCTCCTTTACACAAGAGCTCCTTTGTTGGTTCGTTGTTCCCTCCCAGTAGGAGGTGTGGTCAGCCTACTCATGGCTACAGATTATGTTTCGTGTCAGTGGTCTCTGTTTACTCCAGCTGTCATTGATCAGTTTCCCATGGCAGCCTGTGCAGTGCCTTCCAGCAATACACTAACTGCCTTCTGGGGGCTGGATACCATTCTGGACGTTGAAGGGTTTCTCAATGCTGATTGATGCAGTCTGTGGTTCCTTCAGTAACAGGGTTTTGCCTTGGGCCTGGGGAAGGCACTCAAGAGCTTTGACAAAATTCTGTCTTGTTGTTGGAATCTCATGAGTCACTTTGGTCAACAGCTCAGTGAGGGAAGGAACCAGTGGTTGGAACCAGGGGTTGTCAGGCTGATCTAATTATTCATAGGCTTAGACTCTCTCCCCTACTACTCATGGCCCCTCTTGCCAGGCAACGCTCACTACTTTCTCAATAGGTTACAGTATGCTTGTAAGGATTTTATAGTTTTGAATCTAATATGGTTTATCCTCATGCTTATGCCCTTCCCCTCCCCCCATCCCTTACCCCTCATTCATAACATCTCACTTCTTTCTACTAGTCTGCATAAAGAAAACAGTTATCCTGGTTAAGGACCACATATGAGGGAGAATATGTGGTATTCTATTCTCTGTTCTTTTGAGTTTTAAAAAATATATCACTATTTATTTGAAAGGAGAGAGAGAGAGAGAGAGAGAGAGAGAGAGAGAGAGAGAGAGAGAGAGAGAGAGAGAATGTTGCACCAAGGCCTATAGCCACTGCAAACAAACTCTGAATCAATGCACCACTTTGTGCATCTGACTTTACATGGGTACTGGGGAATCAAACCTGGGTCATTTAGCAATACAGGCACGTGCTTTAACCACCGAGGCCACAATTGTTTGGTTTTTCAATATTTATTTTTGTTGATTTTCCACATAAATTGGCTGGGTGAAGAACCAATAGTGTGTGAAGCACTTTCCTGGACTCTGGTCATGGCTCTGGCTGCCCACTGCAATCTCGTGCAGAGATTAAGAAGTATGGATATCTGAGACTCCATCCTAGAGGTCCTGTTTTAATTGGGATGGAATACAGTCTGGACATTGGGAATATTTTTAACTCACTGATGTTTCTATTTGAAAACCATTTTTCTTATATCAGTAAGGGGTTATGGATACACTTGGAGGTTAGGAAACCAGAAATATAGACAAAAGTAATTCTTTATGTTCTGTTACTTTGAAATTTTGAGAAAGAAAATTATAATGCCAAATTCAGTATACTTCAGTGTTTTGTTATAAACAAGGATAAAATGCGCCAGAATATTATGGTATATAATTATGTGAAGTACAATTTTTAAATTTTGTTATTTATTATTTATTTGCAAGCAGAGAGAGGGAGAGAGATAGAAAGAGAGAGAACAAGTACACCAGGTCCTTCTGCCACTACAAACAAATTCCAGATACATATGCCACTTTGTGCATCTGGCTTTATGTGGATACTGAGGAATTGAACCAGGCTGTTAGGTTTTGCAAGCAAGTACCTTTAACCACTGAGCCATCTCTCTAGCCTTGAAATGCAATTTTTAAAATTAAATTTTATTGTAATATAACCTCCATACAGAAAATTGCATAAACCTTCACTGTATGGCTTGATATTTTCATAAGGTAAACACATCTGTGTAACCAGCATTCAAATCAAGAGACAATATAACATTATTTGTTCTCATGTTGTGATAACTAAAATAGCTTCCCACTGAGAGGAAATAATGTGCTTTGACACTGTGAATATGCCATTTATTTTGGCTTATAGCAATCTAGTTTAAGTTGGAAGATTTTAAAGTCAGAAATATAAAGTACAATGATTCTTTCTGATAAAGATAGAAGAGTGAATAAAGGCAGATCTCTATTTGCTCATTAAGGAAAGTCCATTAAAATGCCAATTAATGAATTTGTAAAGAAAGAATGGGAGAATCTGAAGAGAAGAGGATTATAAAGTTTTAGAAGTAACTAAGGCATGATCTGGCATGCCTCAAAAAAACAAAATCTAAGCAGAGTGAACAAAACAGAAATGAGCTCTATTTACAAGAAAGGATTTGCCAAGGTCTCCTCCAGGACCATGGCACCAGTTACTACTGGCCGAAGGATGACCATGGAGCTCACAGCTCAGTCCTGGCTATGTGGGTAAGACAGCTGATGGCTTCCTAACACCAATTTTATTCTCTACACCACTTGACTATGCTCCTTTCTCTGTGCCCAAGGTCACAGTTTGGCCTCTGAGGATGCCAAACCTGGGTAAAGACTGGAGTACCACACCAACACCACGGGAGAACTGCTCACTGAGACACTTAGACTTCTTTCCAATTTGGCTCACACGATGCTGATGGTCAATTAGGAATTAGATAATTTTCATGATTCAGGGGAACAGATGTTAAGAAAATGATATGAAGCTTCCCAAGGAAGAAGCCCAGTTGTTCAATAGTAATGTTATAGTAGATACAGGCACCCACTGGGTGATTATTATCTGTGCATGCATCACTACACATCTTGTACAGGCACTGAAAGTTTGCTCCGAGCTAACTGCTCAAGAGCCTGGAGAATGAACAGGTTTGGAAGGTGAGAAAAAGTAGAAACCGTAGAAGGCTAATATCCCTCTGCTGGTGAGGTATGTTTTGGAGGCTATTATAAATAATTGTGATTTCCAAACTCAGAATTCCTCAGCTGTGACACAAACCTACTGCATATGCAGAGTCTACTTTGATTATCCATATTATCTCTGTGGAAGTTGGGGGAGCAAGGGGGGCAACATGAATACGGAGTTAGGGCTACTCTCTGGACTGTGAGTGCTAAACTCCTTTGATTCTGACCCAGGGACCCCATGACTTTCATCAGCACCTATGAAACTACAGCATGAAAATTTGTTAGCTTGGAAATAGGGGTTGAGAATATCTCGTATAAAGCACAATACGTACATGGGGTAAACAGGAGAGAAAAATTAGAACCTAGTCACTTTGTTATAGTATAAACCACTATGTCAGAATTATCATTGTGCAGCTTCCTATGAAGCAAGACAATACATTTCTTTATTAAGTCACTGTAAGGTGAATTTTCTTTATTTGTAGCCCAAACTGTACTGGTTACTAAGCAATGCAATAGACCAACTTGAGGAAACTTTGGAAGCCAGTTTGACTTAGAAAAGAATAAACTGGTTTGTGGTCTGGAGCAAGGCAGAAAAATGGAACCAGTGCCTTTATCAAACTTGCTTATTTGCTTATTTATTTTTATACAGATATTAAAGTTGCCAAGAGCTTTTCTATTCCCTTCAGCAGAACTTGGTGCTTGAAAATGCTTCCAACTCCGGATTGTCTGGACATGTCTATGAACGCTACTGAAGGAGATGTTCTGTGAGCCTTTTAGAAAGCATGAAGAGCTACAGTGCCAAGCAAAATGGTGCTTAGGGAGAAAAATAGACGGTGCTGCTTTGGCAATGAAGGTATCTTTAAAGTGTTTTTATTGACGATGTTTATACAAACACATATATTTTGAGCATTACTCTTCCCATTATCTTATCTTGATTCTCCTTCCCTTCTTCCTCCTGCTGAGCCCTTCTTCCCAACTAGACCTGTTCTACCGTGATGTCTTTTTTGTTTCCGTGTGTGTATGTGTGACCACTGAGTTTAACCAGTGCCGCTTGCATGCACATGGGGAGAGGATTATTTTCCAGAATGCGTGGGTCCTGCCACTGCAGAAAACGTGTCCCACTCCCCCAGCCACCATTAACTTTCGATAACCCCTTGGGGAGGTATGAGGGCTTCATGCCCCACTCCGTCATCCGGGACGGAATGTTGAAGGGCCCAGGGTCGTGTGGGTCTTGTGCAAGATATGACGGTCATTGTGAATGCAGCAGCTGCGTCATGCCTGAACAACAGGCTCCACAGCACTCCTCCCCATCCTCTTCCTCCTCTTACGTTCTTTCCACCTCTTCTTCCACACTGTTCCATGAGCCTTGGAGGAGGTGATATAGCATTGAGCACTGCAGAGTCAAGCACGCTCAGCACTTTGATGAGTTTTGAGAGTCCTCAGTAGTCATCACCACCTGCCAAGAGAAGCTTCTCTAGCCAAAGCTGAGAATGGAACTCATCTATGGGCATATGCATACAAATGTAAAGGACTGTGTGATGGGCACATACCATATCCACTTAGCCAAGCAACAATGGGAGCTTCCCTCTTAAAGCCTATGTGCTCCCCAGCCATAGGCATTTGACTAGGTTTTCAGTACCAGGTATGAATTCCCTCCCATGAAGCAGGCCTTACATTCCCTTAATAGTCTTGGCACTATTTCACCAGTAGGCACATGTTGACTGGATGGCTGGTTGTACAGCTTATAGGGCTGTTGCTGAAGAAAATTGTTCATGACTTTTCTTTCCAGCATTATGACAGCTATCCAGCAGGTATAAAGCTTCATCTCAGTTCCAGCTTGATTTCTCTGTGTCATGAAACTGAAATAAGTGGTGTCTTCAGCAATAGGGTCTGAAGAAGCTCTTTGTACATCAGTGCAGCTTCCTTATTTCAACATCAAAATATAGTAGCTCCTGAAATGCCAATGATCCCACAAGAAACCTCCACTGCTTTGTGAAGCAATTCCATCTGAGTTGGGATCCAAACCATCATTTTATCCAAATCACTTTTTAAATAAATGAATGTGAACAGAAAGTGGAATTATCCTTGATTACCTGGAAGTTGCTGTGTTTATAGAAACCATGACTTTAAAGAAGGTATTTGAGAGAAGATTATTTATTATCACATTCTAAAGAAAAAGGAGACCCACTCTGTGGCTGTCAGCTCTCTAGTTACTGCACAGAAAAAAGCCAAGCAAAAGCAGCTTGTGGAGGAATGAGTTTATTAGGCTTACAGACTCGAGGGGAGACTCCATCCTGGCAGGGAAAATGATGGCATGAGCAGATGGGTGGACATCATCTCTGCCACAGCACTGCAAACAATGGCAGGAAGGTGTGCCAAACACTGGCAAGGGGAAGCTGGCTTATAACCCCATAAGCCCGCCCCCAACAACACAGCTCCAGTGAGGTTGTAAAACCCAAACTGCCATCAGCTAAGGATTGATCAATCAGAACACATTCATTTGTTTGTGGGGGGACACCTGGATCAAACCATGACACACTCCTAGAACCATACAGTAAGGAGAAATCATCCATGGATCTGTGTGCTTTACAGTTATAAAATGGGTGTATTTCTTCGTTCACAGCTTTTAAGTAACATCTGAAAACCACAAGTTCTTTGGAAACTGGAGTTGCTTGGGAAAATAAGGACTCAGAAAAAAAAAAGTGTCAAGAAATGTCTCTGCAGGTACTCTGGGCTACCTAGATGTGCTGTAAGACATGTTTGAAAGCTAATGCTACTTGAATGACTTTAACTGTGAAACATGGATTAATCATCCTTTCTCTCCCTGCAAATAGAACATTGCCTCAATGATAATCTTGTTGACTTGATCACAGATGAAATGATAAGAAATTCATTCAGCTTAAAGTCTTCAAGGAACCTGGTGTTTCTTCACTTTGTGTGCAGGAGCAAAGAAACCAATGTGAAATTAGGCCAGAAGCTTACTCCCTATGGGCTGGTTTTCTTCATGCCATAAGGTGCTGTGCAAACTGCCAAGGGAGGAAAGTCATCAACGATCCTGCCCTGCTGTAGATCCCGGGTACATCATAACCAACCTGTAAGACAACAACCTGTCCACTTGCTCAATAGTGGCATGAAAGTTATGAGAGGTGAGAGTAACCAGTTGCTCTCTGATTGGATTCAAGGTTCACTCTATAGGAGGGATATCATGCTGATACCTAGGTCTTAGTAGGGAACCCAATACTGTGGTCATGCTAGTTGAGCAGCAGGTCAAACTACTGTCTAAGTAACTAGGCTTGTTTCTATCAATTGGTACTGCTCACAGAAGTAGAAGACAGAAGTTTTTATGCAAAGGGAAGAGGTGATTCCAGAGATCCACAGATGACAGAGTTACCAAAAGGGAGGGACTAGTTTGTGCTCAGCCCTAAACATGACAACTAAATCACATCCTCCAAGGCTCAGGGAACCTCACAGAAGGGGGGTCAGAAAGAATGTAGGAGCAGGAGAATGGGTAGTGGGGCTGCAGAATGTTGTCTTTTAGATATGTATCCAACACTCATAGATTCACAGCACGTGGGGTTTCCTGTACATGACTGAGCCTGTCAACTTCTCACTGTAGATGAGGGATAGATCCATGAAACCCTAGACTTCCCAGAGAAAATAGTGGAAACTAATAATTGCTAAGTGAGGGGAAGATATGTCCTTTAGGGGGTTGGCCACTGGAGGTTTGCCTATTCTCTAGTAAATAACTTCCCTCCTGTGATTATGCAAGTCACCCGAATTTAAATCAAATCAGTAAGTCAACAATTTTTTTAAAGCATAGAAATAGTACAGGGTGGGCTGGAGATGTGGCTTAACAGTTAAGGTGCTTGCCTGCAAAGGCCAAGAACCCAGGTTCGATTCCCCAGTACCCACATGCACAGAGTGGGGTATACATCTGGAGTTTGTTTTCTGTGGCTAGCAGCCATGGTGTGTGCTCATTCTCTCTCTCTCTCTCCCTCCCTCTCTCTCTTTTTCTCTCTCTGTCATCCTCTGTCTCTCTCTGCATGCAAATAAATATACATTTTTAAAAAAATAGTTCAGGTATCTATGGCAAAAAAGAAGGGTTTTAGTGGGAAGAGAAAGGGGAAAAGAGAAGGTTATTGAGGGAAATGGGATGAAAATGCATTGTACTTATGTATGAAATTGCCGAAAAATATTTTTTAAAATTTCAAATAAAAAGAAGTCTGATGTTTCTTGATACAAATACACCTTCTTCCTACCAACTAACTGTGACTCCGAATGTTTCGAAGTTAAGATTTCCTCAGATTGAAGTCAAATGGATGCGAGAAAGGAGCTGCACAGGTCGATGTGACAGGCTACTCAGAAGTGTTTGCCTTCCACCCAAAGCCCAGAGCTTTCTCATTAAACTCTGCTTTTGAGGAAAACTGAAGTTCATTCTTACTTAGTTAATAAATTTGAATTGTTTCTTTTTTCCAGGTGTTACCATTAAATTTTTCACACATTGTAATAAAATAAAAACATAAAATTCAATGGAATTATAACTTTATAGCCTGTTCCTTAATGTAAATTTCCAGTATAATGAAATAAATTGCATAAAAACTTTTGGCATAGATTTGTATTTGAAGGGAAAAGTACTAATTTGTAGATTTGTTTATCCTTTGAAAGTTAATGTTCAACGGTAAAAATAGTTTTAAAAAAATCACTGTCCTACACAATAGAAAAGTTTCTAGGATGGTATTCCATGTTATATCATAAATCATTTCTAACATGACTTTACTCTTATGTTAAAAGGGAGTAGTTCAATTTTCAAATGTAATTGGATCCAAGCCATAAAATCCAGCAATTTCCTATAAAGTTGAAATTACATTTTTTTTCAAATTTGATGCATTAAAAGTCTATTTTGGAGACACGCCAAGTAAATGCAATAGAGATACCCTGAGCTTAAGTCCTGGAATGGGAAGAGAAAATTCAAGGAAAACTGGTAAAATCCAAATTAAATCTAGAGGTTAATGACTAGTTTTATATCCACGCTGCTTTCTCAGTTTTGCCACATATGCCATAGTGATGTGAAGTGTTAACAATGGGGACAGTTGAGCGGGGGACATGGGAACTTTTCTTTAGCTTTGCACTCTTCTGAGCACCTAAAATAATCAAAAAATGTTTATTTTTCTTAAAAAAGGTATAATTGAAATTTTAACAATCTTAGATTACTCAACAAAATTTATGGAATACTCAGTGTACTATTATTCTTTAAGCTAGACACATAGTACTGGCAAAATGGATCTCTTAGGGAACCAGGAGTCTAGTGAACAGAGAAGACATTAAACAGTCACAAAGATGAACATAAATTGTAATTGCAGCCTGCAGTAAGTAATATAAAGGAAAAGTGCATGAAATGATAGATGGGCAAAGCTGGGAAGGCCTCTCACCCTAATAAATGGTGAGGAGCCAACCAGGTAACAGCCCCAGGAAAAGAGAGTGCTTGCTGGCCACAGGAATGAAATTGGAGCATTGCCAGGAGGACCTAGCCATAATGAGGGCATGAAGGAGTGGGGCTGGTTGAGTGTTCTCTAGGTTTCTGGAGAGTTAAAGAAACCATTGAAGACTTTAGTCATAGGAATGGCGTGACACAATTAATGTTCATAAAAGATCACCATGGGGTTTGGTAGGTAGTTCAATGGTTAAAGTGCTTGCCATGAATTCATGAGGACCTGAGTTCAGATTCTCAATACCCCTCGAAATGCCGGGCGCTCATGTCAGCCTGCCTGTGACTCCAGTGCTCAGGAGGTGGAGACTGGGGCAAGCTGGCTAGCTAGACAAGCTGAATTGGTGAGCTCTGAGTTTAAGTGAGAGACCCTGCCTCAGAAACTAGGTGAAGAGTGATCAAAGAAGACACCTGATGTCTTGTGGCCTCCAAATGCATGAGCACACGCATACACACATACATGTGCCAAAAAACCACCACTGTGATCTGGACATTGTGTGCACATCTGTAATACCTGCACTTGGAAGGTAGAGCAGAAGGATTGTAAACTCAAGTGGTCAACTTGAACAACTCTGTGAAGCCCTATCTCAAAAACTTCTTTTAAAAGGGGAACCATGGGAACTGGGAAGATGACTCGGCAGTCAAAGGCACTTGCTTGAAAAGTCTGTGGACCTGGGTCCCATTCCCAAGCCATCCATGTAAGCCAGATGTAAAAAAGTGGTACAGGTGATGGAGACAGACACGAAGGACACACAAAACTTTCCAAAGCAGAAATCCCAAAGCTGCTAAGAGTTCAACATATGATTTAGAGAACTTTTCAGAAGAAGGGGGCCGAAAGACTGTAAGAGCCAGCCATGGTGGGGGAATATCCTGAGGCATTGCCCGCCCCCCACTAACTGTCTGCTGTTAGCACAACTCCTAGCCCTCCATTCTATGGAACATTCCAGCAATCCCACCATGAAGGGCCCTCTGTGGAATGGGGTCAGGGAAGAGGGAAATTGTGGTTCCAACACATGAATTGCACATACAAAGTTTCTACTTACAAAAAAAAAGTTTTTAAAAAGTGTTACAAGAATCTGGTGTTAGTTTTCAGTAAGAGGCCCTGGCATGTCCCCCACCCTCAACTATCTATAAATAAATAAATTTTTTAAAGGTCACCTTGACAAGTAAGTTTATGTGAACCAGAAATCAAGGCACACAGGACAAGCTTCAGGTCTTCATGGGTTTTCAACAATTGAGAATTAGAATGTTCTCAATTTCCAAATAAAGGTATTCTTAAAAATCTGGGAATGATGATAATACAATTTTAAGTGTGCATCACTTTCGTAGGCCCTGCACCATGTCTATAGCAGGGAAAATGGTATTCCATGTCGTTACCAGGTCTGGGTCTTTCCTGGAGAATGCCTATAATTACACACATGTGAACAAAAGCAGAGAAGGCACCAGAGACACATAGCGTGGAATGTAGTAAGGCATTGACAGCAAGGTCTGTGGGCTCTAATACCCTTAGGAATCTCAGCTTTCTTAGAGCAAGAAGAGTTCTTAGTACATCTGGTGTTCAGGACCACAAAAACACTATTGACACCTCACTGGGGCCATCTTGGCTTTAGCCCAGGTCTAAATATAGCAAAGCCCAGGCTGCAGAATACTGTAATTTTCAATCCCTGTTTAAAATACACACTGTTAAGTGTCATCATCAATTATTGTATACTGAGTCTGAAGGCACTAGTGTGTTGCCCTCTCTGACCTAGAAAAAGAAATATGTCTTCCACACTTGATGTAGCCAGCGGCGCTCAATAAAGCTTAATAAGCAACCTGCGGTGCTATTTGCAAACTCTTAAATAACTCCAGAAGCTTGCCCTCCAAACAGACACCTGGATTTTCTCAGTGTGAAGGAATGGACAGCATCTATAACTCACCAAACACTATCTAGTTGTGTGTTAAGGGCTCTCGGGGCCAGAAGAAAGAATAGACTGGATCTTAACTGAAGGCTAGGATTTGATATAAAAAAATTAAACAAAGCTTTATACATCAAATCGCTACTGAGGGTAACTTACCAGCCAACTGCTTCTTTTCTCTGGAGACTCCCCTCCCCCACAGTAACAGAGTTTCAGGCCAGTCTGGCAGCCAGGGTGGGGTAACTCACCCTCCCACAAAGCACCCCAATCCTTAGGATCAAGAGTGTGGGGGACATACATGGGAACAGAGTGGCTTTCCCCAGGAATCTGGATTGAGAAGCAAGAGATTCTAGCCCAATCGGTGTGTTCTCTTGAATAGAGGACACGTAAACACTGGCACTGCTGGCAGGGACTATTTTTGACCGTTTGGACAAGGAAGCACAGGAAGCCAGTCTGCTGCAGAGACAAGAATGGAGAACACGTACCAGAGAAGAGAGAGCGGCTTCTTCCTGTTCTCCCCACCACAGGCCAGTGCCTGTGCCCCCTGGTAGCAGTTGATTCCCACCCTTCAAACCCAGACGACTTCCCAGGACCTCTTCAACAGTGTCTCTTTAGCTTGTGCCAGTTCAGTTCTAGTCCTGAGACTAGAAACCAAACAAGCCGTCACTAACACTGCAGATCCCTCCACTGGACTGAGTCTCAAAGAACTCAGAACCAGCTTGTCCAAATTCTGTAAGCCAAGAGCCCTGAAAGGAGAACTCAATTCCAGCCTCTCTGTGCTTATCTTGAGTGTTAAGTGGGGGAAAAAAAGCAGTGCACAAAATTGTGTGTGTGTGTGTATACACTAGTTTTGTTGATAAATAAAGAAAAAAAGTCCTATATGCATTAGAAAGATTGGAAAGAAATTAACCAAAGTACTAGTAGTTGTGTTTGGGGAGAAGATTGCTTTTATTTATATTATTCTATTTTGGTAAGTAATTAAATGCTTTATAACTTTAAAAACTATAACTATAAAGCCTATGTAGAAATAAACAAATGTGTTTATAACATAATGATGTGTTTTTTAAAGTAGAGTATAAAACAGCCTGTCTGTTACATTTGCTGCTATATGAATAGCTTTGAAAAATATCCCTTTAACACTACATAGGAAAAGAACAATGTTATTTCCAATAGGCCAAAGTGACCCTCGTCTATCACTTCCTCTGCTTCTGCTGGCCCTCCTTATCCTGCCTGCACCCCACCCCACTCCATGCCATGGTTTGCCACTGGGACTCCTCCACTCTCCCCTCTTCTTTCCCTCCAGTCCATTTTCCTTCCCACTTTGGAGCCCAAATACCTGCACCTCCAGGCATGCAGACCCATCCTATTAGTCATTGATCCTAGATCTGTCTCTTCTAATTTTGGATTAGATGATGAGACATAAGTTCATGACAAATGATCTCCAGCCCAATTTAGATAAAGTATTCTTTGGTACAAACCAGGAAGGAGTGCCATTTTTATTACAGCTCTGCACAAACCAGAAATAAGTAGAATGGAAGACAACATTCCAAATCAAGGATTATTGGCAACTTTGATGTCTGGTAAATTGTGTTTAACATTGCTGAAGTATAGTTTTGCAAATATTTATAATGCAATGCTGGGTATAAAGAAAAAGTGAGTAGTAAATCATTTACTTATAAGGAAAAAGGAAGTCTCTTTGAAGCCATAAACATATTCTCCATAATCTTAACAGTTTTCATACATTGAACTGGGCATCCAATGCTTGCATAACCATTCAAGATATATTATTCACATAATCGTCCCAACTACTATAAACTATCACAGTTCCCAGTTTACAGAAACAAAGATGTTGATCCAAGAGGTTAAGTTCCAGATGCAAATTATTTTTTAAAAAATGAAGGGCATCTAGTAAAAAAAAAAAAAGCACATGGAGACGGCAGTGTCATTAAAACAATGAGCTGCTTCTTGGTGAGACTCTGACCAGGGTTTGTGTAGAGAGCAGATGTATAGACCTAAGTCTTCCTGTTTCCAGATTTGTGGTCCTTGCACTTAGACTTGTCTCCAACTAGATCATGCCCTGTAGATCCAAAGTATAGCTGAACTTTAATATTAAAACCAATGTTGGCCATCAGTAATATTTCACAATATAATTATCCCATTTATTATGAACTATATTTCAGTATAAAATGCAAATCATAACAAACTGTATATTATTCAACATCAATAATATATAGTGATATTCAGTATCAACATAGCCCTTATCTGTCCCAAAGTAAACCTAATTACAAAGACCTGTTCAATACCACATATCAATGGCATTTACATACAACTATTTGCAAAATATTAACCCTTGTATAAAAAGAAGTATAAAGCATATTGTCCAGATATAAAAAATGTGAACAGGAATCAATATTTGTTGCATTCATTTCACAAGTAAGATACAATTTCATAGCTTACCTTGGTTAGAGTACTTCAGAGTTATATTAACGTTGTAACATGTAGACCGTAACACTTCAAGAGGGGACAATACATTTTCTTTCTTGTGATTCTACACATTTATGGTGCTCTGTATTTTTAAAAATCTTTTTTTAATTTTTAAAATATTTTTTCTCATCCAGAAAAAAATTCTTAAGAAGGAAACAAGGACTCATAAATGTAGAATTTTCAGCCAGTCAGGTAAATAATCACAAGCACCATTTGGTGTGTTTGGTGCATCCTCATTCTCTGAATAGGAGCATCTGTTTGATTCAGTCATTGCTAGTAGATTTTTTTCCTTCCCTCTCATCACTATCATCCAGTACTCTTTGTGCATGAAAGAAATCTCCAGTTTCTTCAAAGGAAACTAAAATCATTCATTCATTAGTACAACCAACTTGACAAAGCACCATGGCATCCTAGACATTTTGTCTGAGCTGAAAACAAAGATAAGTCCCTGCCTTCCCCAAGCTCAGACAGTCTTGTGTAAAGCAAACATTACCAAATAGTGTGCAAAGTGCAGGGGCAAAGGGGGGGTACCCAGCATTACAAGAATAAGAGGGAGCACTAACCCAGCCTGAGGCTACCAAATGCTTTGCAGAAGACTGTTTGCTTAAGCAGCTTTCCACACAGTGAAGGAGATACAGGGAGAAGAGCTTCCAGCCAACATGTAGCAAGGGTCAACATTGAGCCCATGAACATTCTGACATAGATAATGGAGGGAGAGAGAGAGAGAAAGAAGGAGAAGGAGGAGGAGATATCAAAAATAGAATTACTACATAGAAAAAGGAGGGGTTTGCTGAAATTGGTAGGGGGAGGGATTAATGAAGGTGATGGGAGGATTATTATGATCCAACAACAGTGTGTTGATGTACTAAGATTCTCAATCTTAAAAATGAAGAACATTTACTTAAAACAAAGCACATGGAGACACCAGTGTCATTAAAACATTGGGCTGCTTCTTGGTGAGATGATGAGCTGGGTATGTGGAGACCAGATGGGCTATGAGAATGAAAAGAAAGTTGGGCCTAAAATCCAATGGCTGGAGGTTGGTTAAGTAGGTTAAGGTGCTTGCATTTTGGAAATATTATGCATATATTAAAATTAAGTGATTAAATACATAGATCAATGAGAGACATGTTCAGTACAAAATAACCATGTGTATGTACATGTGTGAATTTAAAAAGGATGGAAAGATTACATAATAAACTGTTAACACTAATCACCTCTGGGTCATGGAATTATGAATAATTGTGTTCTAATCTCTCTTTGAGTCTGTGCCTTACAGACTTTATGCATTAAGCATGCATTATTTAGCACTTGGGATAGGAATGAATGTGTATCCTAAAATAGAACTATGTAAGCTAGTATCAGATTGGGGCATGTTATGGAGATTGGACTTTATCCTACAAAAATAAAATTTAAAAACTATCCCAGATATTTGATGATCAAGGATGAGAGATAGACAGACTTGAGGGAAGGAAATGTTAAAGGACGTTGGATGGAAGGTCTGGAGACTGAGCAGAAGTGAAGGACAGAACTAATACAGAGGCAGAAGGGATAGAAAGCTCATGTCCAAGGTATAATAAATAGACAGAAAAGGGTAGAGATAACCGGAATCCTGGTTTGGTAATTGGTTAGATACAAATATTGCAAACTAAATGGTATATTAAGAAGGAAAGGAAGTCGGGCCTGGTGTCACATGCTTTTAGTCCCAGCACTGGGGAGGCAGAAGTAAGAGGATCACCTTGAGTTTGAGGCCACCCTGAGACTACATAGTGAATTTCAGGTCAGCCAGTGCTAGAGTGAGACCCTACCTCAAAAACCAAAAAAAAAAAAAAAAAAAGGAAAGGAATAGAATGATGGTGAGAAATACCTTAGGCCATTAAAGTAATAATGAAGTCCAATAAGAATTGGAAATATAGGCTTGAGCTCAGAAAGCTAGAGAAGCCTGGGATTGAGTGAGCTCACTACAAAAGCACAGATAAGCAGAACCTTGAGGAATGCTAAGTCATAGCAGCCATTGGTTCTCTCAGAAAGCCCAACGTGCCAGAAGTAGGTCAAGCTCTTTTGCCTTTTTTAGTTGATATATAACATTTGTATGAATTTCTGTACAATGTGATGTTTTGATTCATGTATACACTGAGTAGTGACCAACTCAGGGTGGTTGATCAACATATCTACACCATAAATTTTTATCACTTCTTGATGGCAAGTATATTCAAATTCCTCTTTCTATAAGTGAATAGAGTTCTTTATTGGAGAGATTTATGGTCAGATCAAGCATCAGCACATAAGAGAAAAATTACACTACAAATTTTTAGCTCCAAATGGAAAACAACCACAGAACCTGATGTCACTGAGATCAAAGATGGGTGATAAGTCCTACAGTTGACTGAGGGATTCTTCTGTCAAGGGTAGAATTCTTTTTTGTTTGCTTGCCTTTTTATAAATAATCAACTTTAATTAAGGGTAGAACTCTTGAAACCTGTCAAAGCTGACCTACAGCATGGCTCTGGTAACTAGGGAAACTAATTAAGGCTCACAAAGAGGTACCAAGTATAAACTATTTCAGCCCCCAATTCAACCATCTCTCTGACTCACCACCTTGTATATTTCCCCTGCACTTTGATTATATACTGAGACCTGTAATTGCTTGATCCCATCACCTTTCCCTGAATTGTCCCTAATTATCTTGATTTCCAACTGCACTCTCAAGCCACAGGTTCCATGGACAATCATATGACACCTCCTTTGTCTACAACCCCTTTGTTCCCATTACTTATTAAACCCACTGGGTAATCTTCTCCAACTCTGGTTAAATCTTTATCTTTCTTTGTTCCATGACTTTGCTGTGTTGATGAATAAAATAACCTATTGACTGTTCTCACTTTAAGAGTTCTGACCAGAAACATCAGATATTTGATGACCTATGTACTTGCCTGATGACCTATATGCTTGCCCCATTCATCCATCCACTCTTCCTATTTGATTTAATAATTCATGCCTTCTCTTTCCTCCAACCCCTACCACCTCTTCCTCCATCTTCCCTCGGGTGATAACTTCACTTTCTAGTTTTAAAATAAAAACCTAAAACAATCAGAAGAGAAGCTCAAAAGACTCCACCTTCTGGAACCTGACCCACACTCTTTGGCATGTATCCATATTCCCATCTAAAGCAATATCCAATCTGCTGTGCACTAAACCTATATCCTATCTCTCCACCATCATTCATTTTTTCTTGTCCAATAAGTAATTTTCCTTTGTATGTAAAATGCTGTTATTACTCCTATCTGTAAAAGAAAAACTTTCTTGACTCTACTGCCGTCATTTCTTCTGTTCCCTTCACACAAAAATTTCCCTGTAGAACCATCTATACTGACAGTTTCCAATGTCTTCCCCTTAGTCTCTTTTCTACACCTTCTAGTGCATTTGATCCCATGCATCATGCTGTTGGTCACATTCTCATCAAATTCCCCTGTCCCTCTTTTGCCAAGTGCACACTCAAGTGTTAGTTTTACTGTGCATGGCTTTTCACAGAATTGGACTTGTTTGAGGTCTTTCCCTTTGAAGTTCGTCACTCGCTAACTTCCTGTGTACTACACGCTCCTGGTTTGCCTCCTACCTTCCTTGGGGGGTTCCTTCTGGTATCCTATGTTGTATTCTCCTTTTCTTCCCAGCCTCTTTCAACCTATTCTCTTCTATCTAAATTTATTCCTTGGACATCTTAGCCACTCTCAAGCTTTAAATACCATTCAAATGTTGGCAGATCTCTAAAGCATCTCCTCAGCAGACATCTCTGAACTCCAAGCTTACTCTGCATCTCCACTACCCCTATTATTTCTAAAATGTAGCCTTATCTACTGATTCCCCTCACCAAGCTTCTCTGCCTTGAAGACCCTCATTTCTGCTGCTAGCAACTCAGACTTGGTCAAATCATAAAATGTAGTTTAAGTTGTATTCTTCTCTTTCTTGCCAAAGGCACATTCCATCCACCAGGAAGCCCTATGGGTTTTTGTTTTACATGTATTCAGAGCTGACCACTTATCATGACCACTGCTGTAACTCACTGCTATGACCACACCTTTGGAAAGGGAAGCCAAGTCACCTTCCTCCTCTTTCACAGCCCATAAAAAGCTCTCCATTCCATTCAGAGAAGAAGACAAATGACAAAGACATTTATGACAATGCTTCACAAGATCCCTTTCATCTCCAGGATCATAAGAAACCTTGTCTCCAACCAACCACTCTCTCAACTGCCACTTGCTGCTTGAGCAAGAGCTTGTCCCAGGCTGGTGCAATGTCTTCCTCTGGGTATCCACATGGCTGACTCCTTCACTTCCTTCACATCTTGCTCAGTTGATACTTGCTTTACCTGACCACCCTGCCTATGCGACACTGTGACAACCTCTGTCCCAGCATGTTGTAATCTTTAAAAGGCACTCATCACCTTGACGTATAGAAAATGGTTAGCATCCGGTTCTTCCCCACAAGTGCTAAAACTCAAAAAATGGAAACATTCTCATCTCTTTAGTTCACTGACTTATAATATATGCTTGACTAATACTTAGTGAGCAAATGAATCTATTCCTTCTGCCAGACCATAAATGACTCAAGACTAGCCACTATGCCCTGATTTCATATGTGCGTCTTTGTTTTCAGTAAACTGGTAATTAAATTTAACATATTTTCAAAAAGTGGTTGAGTGCCTTTCTTTCTCTGAATTCTATTCTATTTCTTTATTTCCTCAGCCTACCAGTTTATTTGAGATACGATATAAGCTTGGTAGCAGGATACATTAACACAAGGTTGGACTTCAGTTGTTTTCTGAGATGAGACCCCATCTACCTATGTAACTTGTCAGGGCATGGGGGAAAGCCACCTTGACTTCTTCACATGCTATACCTATCACTGTGGCTTTTTCCTAAACAGATTCCTCCAGACTTTCCCCAAGCTGTTGCTCATTCCTGGTAGCAGCTAAATCAATTGGCCATATTGTACTTGTTTGCTTCAATGTGTTTGTTTACTAGTTGAAGCCTGCGTTAAGGGCAGGATTATTTCATGGTGCTTGGTTTCCTGGCCCTCATCCAGCTCTCTCCTCGCCTGGTCTCTCACTATGCAAAATGGCAATCTCTCTCTCTTCCTCTGAAAGTGTGAATGTCCTGAGAGTGACTTGACTCTCCCTTAGTCCTCTGTGCTTGTGACAGTTTATGTCTTCACTCTTTGAACTCTGTGGCCCACATTTAGGCAATATAAATACAATCATAATATAAAGCCATGCTGAATGATTCTCTGCCCCTTGTCACATCCTACAGCCTTGGCCAGTGCACTTCCCCTGTCTGTCCTGCTATTGTATTGCAAATGGAACATGCCTGGCTCTTTGAGCAAGTCCAAAAATAAAACATGAACACATTCTTATCTAAAATGCCACTTTCTAGTATTATAAGGTTGTTCTTCATTAACCAAAGTTCCATTGTCATAAAAAATTATAAGAATCTGTAATTTTCCAGACAGTTTGTACATTCTCTTGCTTACCCCAACCCCTGGTTCCTAATTACAATATGCAATGGTGAAATTCGAGTCATTTCCTCCAGATATATTAAAGTTTTCACTTCAAGTTGTCTAAGGTCAAAGAAGAAACCCTATGTCAATAGGGAAAAAATAAGTTTTAGAGGCGATAGTACAAAGACTTCAAAGAGCATTCCACAGCGTGTTATTTTCTTTCCAGCAAAATTCTAACACTATATAATTACTTTTGTATGGAAAATGAATAATGTAAGCCTCTACAGCTAAAAACAGCTAGACAGAAACATCCAAAGCAGATAGGCCTTTCCTGAAAGCAAATGAAATATTAAATTAGAAAATATCAGTGTGAGATTGGCCCACAGAACAAGGCTCTTGAATTATTATTCAATAGAGAAACAGCATAGCAGGGAACAGAGTTACATGAAAAATAAAGTGCTTTCTCATCTGAGTGCCAAAATTTGTGTGAGCCGGCTGCCTCACAAAACCTGTAACATGGATGGCGCCCTAAAATGTCACAGAAAAATACCAATCAGAGATGTATCTAGGAGTTTCTAGAGCTCCCGGTTAAAAATAACAGCAAAAACATCAATTAAGCCCCTTCTTTTGAGACAGAAATGCATTGATAAAGAAAAAACAAAAACTGGAATCCCCACCTGCAGGAAAATTAAGGCGCAGCTACTCCCCTAGTTCAGAAAAGCAAGCTTCACTTCGGTGTTTGGCAGAACGAAGCCAGCAAATACAGAGTGGGTTTGTGTATTAGAGCAAAGGGACTAGATTTCCAACAGCTGTCATCACCGCCCCCTTCCCAACACCAGGGGCGAAAATGCTCCAGACACGTGAGAGCACCGTGCAGCACGGCTTAGCCAAGCCAAAATAATAAAGCCAGTCGGCTCGGCCTCCTGGGACTCAGAGGTGGCCGCGACGGGTGGCGGGGGCGAGGGACCGTGTCCCGCCTCCCAATCCCACTCCGCCCGTCGTGTGCACGATTTCTCCCTGCGAGCGCCTGGTTCTTTCCTCTGCCCAGAGTGAAGGACCTCCTAACGACGTTTTCTAAGGAGTCAGACCCACGCTGGCAACGTCTCAACAGCCGAGTGAGCTAGCTGACCCAGCCAGCCTCACTCACCACGGAAAGTCCCCACAGCCTGCGTTCCCCGCGCCCAGGCGCACCCAGGAGAGCCTGCGGGAGTGTGCAGCCCGAGGCTGATGGTCAGCTAGTCGGACAGCCATGTTAGCCTCCTACGGGCATGTGTCAGCCACGGGTGACCGGCCGACGGCGATCGGGAGCGCTCGGGTCCTCTCCACGCCTCCGCCCCGAGACTGCGACTGTTCCCAAACTCCTGGGCTCCTCGGCTCGGAGTCCCCGGGTCTCTCGGTTCAGGACCGAGAACAGCGCACACACTTTTTGCCCCAGGCCGGGGAGCCCCGTGCGGTGGCTTCGGACAGCGCCAGCGAGGCTGCAGGTGTCCTGACCGGCGTCCTGCGCACCCACCCACCTCCCGCCCGCACCTCGCGGCAGGGCTTGGCCCCGCGGCGTCTTACTTTTCTGGCTGGAGTAGCCCGGGTAATAGCCATAGTAGCCGGTGATCCGCAGGATCCGGTCTTCGATGGTGGCCACCCCGTTGGGGGCCGCCTTGACGTCCATAGAGAGCGCGGGGCGGCGGCTCCCGGCTCAGCCGGGCGGACAGCGAAGCGCGGGGCCCGCGAGCTGCTGCTGCAGGTGCCGCCGCCGCCGGTGCTGACGGAGCAGCGCGGGCTCCCTCCCGCGCCCCGGCTCTGACTCCACCGCCCGGCGCTGCACCGGCTTCGCATCACCGCGGCGGCGGCGGCGGCGGCGGCGGCCCCCACTCGGGCCGGCCTCTCCGTCAGCCTGGCAGCCCGCCCGCCCGCCCGTCACCGCGCAGCCCTGCGGCCGTACAGCGCCCCTCGCCTCGGACGCCCACCCCGGTCTGGGACGCTCATTGCTATGAACCCCTTTGCGCCCCTTCCACCCTCGCTCCACCCCCAGCCCCACCTGATAGAATGAAGCTTGGTCCAGGGACCTGGGAAGAGACAAGGTGAGACGGTCACCTGGGGTTTGGGGAGCAGGGCTGCGGGTGGGAGAGACCTGAACAGAACTAAGGGCTCTTTAATTGAAGAGGTACACACGGCCACTGGTGAGATGACAGTTCCCGGGCGCCCCCAGGCTTGGTCCACACTTGGGGGTCTATCTCCTCTTGGATGTGCTGATAGGCACGTCTTTCCCAGGTATTAATCCTTGAGGCTTGTGAGGACAATGACTGGTTTTTGTTTTGTTTTGTTTTTTAAGAAATGACAAGAGGTTGGAGAGATTGCTCAGCAGTTAAAGGCACTTTGCAAAGACTTACAACCCGAGTTCAATTCCCCAGTGCCCAAGTAGAGCCAGATGCACAAAGTGGTGCATGCATATGGAGTTCATTGGCAGTGCCTAGACGCCCTGGTGGGTGTCCCGTTCTCTCTCTCTCTCTCTCTCTCTCTCTCTCTCTCTCTCTCTCTCTCTCTCTCTCTCTCTCTCAAATAAGAAACGACAAGGAAAAAACTGAATCCCCAGCAGGTGGCATGTGGAGTGATTCTTCAGGTTTTGTGAACACAAGCACTAAGAGTTCAAGCCCTGAGCCTGACAGTCCACTCGGAAGCTCTATCCCCAAGTGCCACACGACTGAGCATCACACAGTTATTTTGCGAGTTCCAAATAGTCCATACTCTGAGGAGAAACGATGTTCTCCTTGTTAACACAGACCTTGGACCAGAGGCCTTTCAAACAGTAAATATTTGGGTCCGTGACTTTCCGTCTATGCAGAGCATCCTGGAAACTCTGAGGTCTGAGTCCCTCTCCCGTGTGTGTGGCTCTTCTGAGCGGGCGACAGGCACCCAGGTTAAGTCTATGAGTGGTGCAGATGGCTCCTGCTGTTAGCGGCTTACAGTCACAACCTCCTAAAAGATAATCTTCACTACGGCCCCATCTCAGAAAGAAAAGGCGCATTGCCTGTTAGCGGAGGGAGGTGGGAGAGGGGAAGCAGTCATGACCTTAGAGGCCCTCATGTCCACCTTCTGTCCAACCATTGTAGCATCTAATCTTGGGGTGTGGGGGAAAGAGAAATCCAAATTGATTTCAGGGCCCCTTTCATATACCTCTCGCCCCCAGTATTGTCTTCATTGTGTTGGGGGCCCTTAAAAGGAAAGAAGTTTTCAAACTTTTTTCTGACATGACTTAGGTTGAAATATATGGAAACTCAGTATTAGATTCCACAGTGTGACAAGCATCTTCAGCCAAACACAAAGCCCTAGCACAGCATCTGGAGCAGACTGGATCTCAGATTTGTGGCTGGGAGGAGAGTTGGAAAGAACCAATTTCCTCCCGCACCTGCTCACTGCATGTGGAAAGAAGGTGCGAGGAGGTAAAAGGTCTGAAGGAACAAGGGGGCAAGGCAACACATATGCAATGGTGGACAGCTAAATATTTAAACCAATTCAAAGCTGGGCCTTTCTGCTCTGTCCCCACCCTGAAGGAATTTCAAGCACACTTTTGTTAGTTGTATTACTTCTGTGGCAAACCATATGCAAAAGGCACCCAAGAAATATGTTAGTCACACTCATTTAAAAAGTTCCTTTTGCTTAGTTTCTATAAACCATATATTTGCCTGTATTGCATCTATTATGCATTTAATGCCCTTCATTATAATGCATAGCACAGTGATACATACATTTAACAAAAAATGAATTAGAAAGCAGTTCAAACAAAAACCTTCCAAAGCAACAAAAACAATTTGCATAGACTTTAAAGTGGTTTGCAAGTGGTTTTGTCTCAATTAAGTTTATAACTTATCTTGACAAAATTAATGTATTTAAATAAAATTTGATATATTTATGTGAGGGGAGGTGTGGGTGTGCCAGGGTCTCTTGACACTGCAAATGAATGGCAGAAACTTGTACCACTTTTTGCATCTGTCTTTATTCGAATAGCTTGGGAATTTAACTCCAACCATGAGGCTTTGCAAGCAAGCACCTTTAGCCACTGAACCATCTCCCCAGGCCCAGAAACAAAATTTAAATGGCAGAGAATTTACACATATTTTTAATCAGCTGTAGTAGTGTAATGTGAAATAGTAATGTAGGCGGATGCTATAATCTAAGACATACTTTTTTTTAAAAAAAGAGAGAGAGCATTGAAATTCTACCATCACAAATTGATCATCAGTGAAAGGTAAAGTTTTGCTAGTGATGAGTTTGCATATGATACAAGTTCTTTTTATTTATTTCAGAAATACAGAGAGAGAGAGAGAGAGAGAGAGAGAGAGAGAGAGAGAGACTGAGAATGCACCAGGGCCACCACCTTGTGGGTCTGGCTTATGTGGGTCCTGGGGAATTGAACCCTGGGCCTTAGGCACTGGAGGCAAGTGCCTAACCACTGAGCAATCTCTCCAGCCCATGATACAAGTTTTAACTCTTCAAATATTCATTTAGACACCATTTTAAAATTACAAAAATATTTTGAAGAGATTCATAAAAACAGTTTTATGTGCCTGCATGCTCAATCTTTCCACCCAGTGATAAAAATTCTCATTTGAAAAATATCAATTGAAGTTTTCCTCAAATCTCAAATAAAAAGAAGACATAATCTACCAAATGGAGATTGAAAACGGCTGTTTGACTCACATAGCTAATCATAATTCTTCACAGAATTTTCTGAATAATTACAGATCATAATTCAATATTTAAACTCAGTTTGCAGTTGAGAGGCTGGGGACATGGCTCAGCAGGCAAGAACACTTGCTATGTATGACAGAACCCACATAAAAAGCTAGGCATGGGCATGCATGCTTGTAACCCCAGTGCTGGGGGTGGAGGCAGAGACAGGAGGATTGCTAGGGCTCACTGGCCAGTTTGTAACAGTGACTGGACTATAAGAAATAGCATAGGGGCTGGAGAGATGGCTTGGTGCTTAAAGACACTTGCTTGTGAAGCCTGACAGCCCAGGTTCAATTCCCCAGTCCCCAGTACACATGTAAAGCCAGATACACAAAGGGCTGCATGTATCTGGAGTTTGCAGTGACAGGAGGCCCTGCCATGCCCATAGTCTCTCTCTCTCTCTCTCTCTCTCTCTCTCTCTCTCTCTCTCTCTCTCTGTGTGTGTGTGTGTGTGTGTGTGTGTGTGTGTCTCTGTCTCTTTCTCTCCTCTCTCTTTCTCTCTGTTTTGTCTCTGTCTCTCTGTCTCTCTCTTTCTGCTTTGTCTTAAATAAACAAAAAGTCTTTTTAAAAAGAAACATCATAAATGTCACCTATTATGCTTTTGCTCTATGCATACCCAGAATCCTCTCAGCTTAAAGTTCCTCCTCTGTGAACCTGGCTTCTATCCCTCTTCACATTGCTGTGGAGGTTACGTGTGGCAACAGAAAGATGGTACCAAGGTACATAACAGATACACAATAAATATTAATAGCCTTCTCCCAACTCTACCCGTGCTCTATCCATTATTTATTACTAAAGTTAATTCACAACTTAACGCCCTTCGGAATTTTTCTGTGACAGTTGCTTTCAAATGTCTCCTTTAATCCTTTCAGTCACAACAACCACAGGAGGCTAGGGTGCCCATGCCCAGATGAGCCTCAGAGAAGAGGAACTACTCCTACTCAGCCATTCTTCCGGTCCTTTGAAAAGCCAGCAGGCCAGGGAGAGCGCACTACAGGATGGGACAAGGACATAGCCTGGTGACCTCTAGCTGTGGGAGGAAGCCACGACTCCTGGATGACAGTGTCAGGGGATGACAGCATGGTGCTCTCAGAGAAGCTAAGATATTTTCCCCAGGGCTTCCCAACTTCTGCAGAGTCACAGCTTAACTGGTGTTATCAGCAATGCCCAGTGGACTGATGTTCCGAACAGCTTCTTGGTAAAATAATAATAATAATAATAATAATAATAATAATAATAATAATAATAATATATTACGTTAAAACTATTAATAGACATCAAATGTGTACATTTAAAAAAGACATCTCCTTGGTGCTTCTATTTAGCCAAAGACCTTCCCTGACTGCTAAACCCCGCAGCAGGGGAACCCTAATGATACTGAGACTGTATTTCCTACTGCATCTACCAGGAATGGGAAGTCAGAGTAAGATTTATAATCATTTAAAGTGAACAAATATTTTTAAAACCTTTCTGAGCAGCTGTGTTGATGGTTATATATTCAAACCTGCTACATACTCATTTTACAAATAAGCCTTTCTATAATTTAAATGTCTAAAAAATTGCCATACATGCCACAAGCTCAAATTACTCATCACATGGGGTTTAATGTAACCTTAGCTGTAAAAATACCAAACCTGCTGAAGGAGTCATTAGTAGTCTTTGCCAAATATTGATGAACCTCCCCCATTTTAGCTATAGGACAAAACTGCACTTCCTGCCCCCTTGTGGCCGTGGGAGGCTGTAGCTGTGGCTGATACTGGCTGTGAACAAAAGAGCTTGGGAAAGACTTTCATGCTCTCCCTTCAGCATCGTGGCTATTAACACTCAAGATGACTTTGACATATGAAAAGTAATGTTCTGAAAACTGTAAATCTAAAGGACTTTGAAATCCTTCCATAAACACTCTGTTTCATTTTGTCTTAATCTTTTTTTCTCTCCATCCTTTGTTTTGTTCTGTTTTTGAGGTTTGTTTTGTTTGTAAGAGGTGACTGGAATTCTTTATGTCTTCCAGACTGGCCTTAAAGTCTTGATCTTCCCGCTTTAGTGTTCTGAGTGCTGGGTTTACCAGCATGCATCACCCTGCTGGCTCCTTTATTTTCGAAAGATATACCATCTATGTTTAATTACCACCAATTCCAAAATCGATTTATCGACAACCCTCACTACATAAGACAAAGACACACTGTTGAAGGGCAAGAGAGATGGCTCCGAGGTTTCAAGTGTTTGCTTGCAAGCCTCTCAGTCTGAGTCTGATATGACTCACTGTGCATAGAAAGCTATTCATTAAGTGGCACGTGCATCTGTCATTCTAATGCACACATAAAGTAGGGGGAAGAGTCAGGAGAATCTGAAAGCCCACAAGCAGCAGTGGCAAGAGAGACCCCGTCTCCCCCAAAAAAGTGGAAGAAGAGAAATACCCCAAGTTTGTTCTCTGACCTCCATATGAGGTCATGCCTGCCCATGCGTGTGCACACACACACAATCAAAATTTAAAAAAAAACACATTCTTTTTTGTCCTTAATTTTTATATTTTTATTTTCAAGGGTGAGAGAGGAAGAGAGAGAAGGGGGGAGAGAGAGAGAGAAAATGGGCACATTAGGGCCTCCAGCTGCTGCAAACAAACTCCAGAGGTATGCACCACTTGGTGCATCTGGCTTTACGTGGGTCCTGGGGAATCAAACCCAGGCCAGCAGCCTTTGCAGACAAGTGCCTTTAAGTGTTAAACCATCTCCCCAGCTCCACAAAAGTACATTCTTATAAATAAACATCAATGGAACAAAAATCAGAGAGTAGAAAGTTGAAACCTCATTGGAGTGAATCAGTAATAAAATGCCTCACATGTTCAATGCGTCCACATCTAGAATAACTATTGCCAAAAAGTAATTTCAGGAAAGACTTTGCCTTTTGTTTCAAGAACTATTAATTTTCAGGAAATATATTCACAAGGTTTTATTCCATCATTATTTTCCATATCTGTGGTACCTACCCAATCACATTGTACTTTAAATACCCTCAGATAATACAGAAGTAACAAACTGAGCAGGTTTGTTTGGATTTTTTTTTTGTTTGACTTTTTGCTTTCTGAATACCCACCTGATACTGGTGGAGACTTCTTACCAGAGAGAGCATGCCTCTCAACTGAGAAGCAAAAGGGATTATCTCAAATACTGTTCATGCTCCAGTTCACCTTCTCTCATTTCACCATAGGAGTGACCAGCCCTGTGTGGATTTCCATGGTCTTCAAAGAGTCGCAGGCAGACAGCACTTCATCCAAGGCCATGAACCTCTCACCTCCTGCCCCAGGGCTTCCCTGGTGATGCTGAGACATGAAAGCACACCTGACTCACTCAAGCTCATGTAACTGAAAGTTCAGGGGACAGAGATAACACTGGGCAAATCTGTGATCTCAGGATTTGTCTCTCTTCTATTCCAAATAGCATATCCTGAGACACTGTCACTATGCAGCCTTTTGTTCACAAGATCAAGCAATCAGCTGACTGGTCAGTGCTAATGTTAAGAATGGTCAGCTCAGTACCATGACCTCACAGTATATACACTGTGCAGAAGCTGCTACCTTTTCCTCAAGCTCTACTTTCTGCAGAATCCAGATGAAGACTAATTTTTCCAGACACTTAATATGTTCACTGGCACAGGCCCTCTCTCTGTCATTTACACCACCTACCTCAGGTTCTGACTTGGAAACTAAGTGGAGAAATAGCCAATCATGTTGTCAATAGCGAGCAACAGCCATGTTATTGGCTGTAGTCAATTTCAAATGCCCATGCCTGTGGTATGAGTATTGTTAAAACTATGGGGTTATATTCTGCTATGCATAAAGCTGTCTCTTTTAATTCATAAAGCCATAGTAGAACTTGGTTTATCCCCACGGTCATCATATGGCATTATCTAAGGGAAGGTCAATCAATTATGGCCTAGACTCCCAAGCTGTTCTGCAAGGAAACCAAAGTCGCCCCAAATGTCAAGGGGGAGGGGAGATAGCTTGAAATGATATTTAGTCTACATAGTTCTATATTCCTGTGACCACTGAAGTATGGTTATGCTATTGTAGATGACAGTGAAAGAATGGAATCAACTCTAATATCGAAGCAATACTTTTCAATAGTTTGGTAAACTACTAATAGAATATTCTGTAAGAATTAAGAATCATGAAGACTATTGATCAATGAGAAAAGGCCCATGTTATTATACTAAAAGGTGAAAGAATAGAATTCCAGATTGTATATAAACATCCACTATAATTATATATTTGATAAAAATGATTAAGTGTCAAAATGCAAAAACTGATCGTAAGGGTAGCAGGATTATGAATAATCTTTTACTTTCTGGATGTTCTGAAATATAATATCACTAATATTAGAATGAACACAAATAACCAGGCCCTGAAACCCTTTCCCAACTCTATTCTCCAGTGGGGCTGGGTTTATGTGCAATGTGCCACTGTGCGCTGATTGATCTCTTCAGTAATTGTAATTATCTCCCTTCCAGTGAATGCAATGAAGTCTGCCTAAAGGTCTCTAATTCTTCTGTCTCTCCATGTTCTCATAAATAATAAAATAGGCCTCCATGACAACAAGTACATAAAAAGTTTTGTAAAATCTCAAAGCAGCCATAAAAATCATTAGATTCTTAAGCTAACAAGGTTCTCAGGTACACAGCAGTCTACGCATAGGTCCTATTTGTTCTGTGCATAGAACCATGCTATGCAATCATCTATGCTTGGGTAGTCTGTACATGCTTCCTCGCCTGACCAGTATTATTTATTTTTCAGCTATTTCTAAAGAAATTTCTCCTCTTAGAAGCCACCTCTGATGACCTCTTGCTCCTTCCTGGAGGAACCAGGTGTGGGTTCCAGCAGAGTTCTTTCTTACTCTGTTTTGCATATGTACCTCAAAAGTACTTTCTATATTTTGTGTGACCAGTGCTTCTTACAGTGCCTGGCATATACCAGGAAATCAAACCTACTAAGGACTATATCAATTGCTTTCTCATTGCTGGGAGAAAAATACATGACCCAAAGCGGATTATGGAAATAAAGTGGTTTAATTTGGTTAACAGTTTAAGAAGACAGAGTCCATTGTGGTGGAGAAATCCTGCAGAAAAGCAATAGCACAGCACAGAAAGGAGAGAGAGAGAGAGAGAGAGAGAGAGAGAGAGAGAGAGAGAGCGCTCACTAGGCTGTAAAGCCTCCAGTCTGGCCCTTAGTGATAGCTCCACCCGTTAAAGGTTCCAGAACCTTCCAAAACAATAGCACCACCAGCTCAGGACTAAGTATTCAAACCCATGAGCCTATAGGAAACATTTACATTCAAACCACCATAAAGTCCAAAGAAATCATCATTGTAATACACAATACTTTTAGCTGTAGCCTCAGACCACCTTTTCAAGGTAGAGACAAAGCACAGACATGGATGACAAGCTACCTCTCACAAGCAATGGAACACTGGCCCAGTGCAAAGTTTAAAATGAAGAAGCCGGGCTGGAGAGCCAAGCTACTGGGCAGAGAGGCACTGAGGCAGCCCTTCACATTCTCAGGGGATAATCCTTTCCCTGACACTGCAGAACACCACCTCATGTAGTCAGATCAGATGTACCCTTCCCTGCTACTATGTGCCTCTCTTCTTCCTTTTCTTCCTCTTCTTGCTCTGACTGACCTCTGGGCTCAGCATATAGAAGCAATTTCTGTGAAGGGTTTCATTAATTTAAATTGAAACCTAAGAGGGTGTCTATTTTCTAGAGTCTATGTGAGTTATATTTCCTGTGTGATCAACATCTGTTATTTATTCAATTTGGTATCCAGTCAAGTTGGACTATTACCCTTCATCTTGGAGGTACAGGGTAGAAATAAATAAAGTTAGGGCTCTCAAATGGATGGAAGTTTGTATCTTAATTTGGGGTTGACATTTTCAACATTCATTGACATAAATAATATGAGCTCAATTTGGAATTTGGGGAATTCATAAATAATTAAGAGATTATAATCGCCTTTATGTATAATCTTCTGCCTGTCATGTTCAGAGGCTGTTTGCCTATATTTTCCTTGACTTAGGTGAAGAAATCATCAGGGTATCCAGAAGATGGTAAGTTCGTGTTACTTTTTTTCCTTTTCTTCATCCTTCTCTGTTCTAATGTCCACTAAAACTTGCTCATCACTGCAGTGTGTCAAAACTGTAGTCCTATAGTCTAATTCTGACTGCATACCAAACAACTCAAAACCTCACAGTAACAACCTTTGCTTACTATTGGTCACTTAAATGGTCAATCCGGTGGTTTTGTTGATCTGGCTAGGCTTGGCTGATCATGGCTGAGCTCAGTTGTGTCAGCAGGCGAGTCAGGTGGAAACTGAAGACTCCAGGATGGCTTCTCTCACATGTCAACTGGGCTGTAATATCTCATGATCCAGAAGACTGCTCCAAGCCTGCTCGTGACAGCAGCAAAGTTAGAGACTGAGAGTCAAGTTTGGAAAACTTTTGAGGTCTAGATTCATAACTTGTACTATATTGCCTATGCAATATTCTATTGGCCAAAATACATTGCAGAGCTAGCCCAGATTGAAAAGGTGCGGAAAATGGGCTCAGGATGCAGCTCACTTGGTAGTACTTGTCTAGCTTGCATGATATCCTGGGTTCTGTCCACAAGCCCAGCAGGAGGATCAGAAGTTTAAAGCCATCCTTGGCTACATAATCAGTTTGAGGTCAGTCTGGGCTATATAAGGCTATGTCTTCAAGGAGAGACACACACAGAGAAAGAGAGAGATAAAAAAGATAAAAGGAAAGCTCGAGAAACTGATCCTGTCTCTTGGCGAGATTGCTGCAAAGAATTAGTTCCATTCTAGGATACCACCACATCTAACAAGGTAACACTTGCTAAGCAGACCAATCAGACACTAGGAATAGCTTTTTGAGAGAATGTGACCTTTAATAAAATTCTTTGATTCCAGATCAAAAATAAGTAATCTTCCAGTCCTGGGTTAACCGAGGCTTAACTTCATTAAGCAGAATCTAGCATTAAAAGGTTACTTGCAACAGTGAGATGAGGTCTGAAAAAAAACCTTCGACTTCAAAATGGGGAGTAAAAAGTCAAACACCCACACAGGTCGGGTCTGCATAATGCAGGTACAGTCAGATGTAGAACAAAGAAATGCACTGAGTTTGACTCAGCAGGGCTGTTCCCTCAACCATGATAAAAGTGATACCCAGAACAGTGGCGGGGGGGGGCATTATCTACTTACCCCTGTGGAAGCATTTATCACAATTGATAGCAAAGGTCTGATTGGGTTCCCTTCCCCACTGTATTTCTAGTTTCTTAGAGACAAATAAATCTTTTAAATCCACACTTCTCCTCTATAAACCAGAATCTGTTAGAGAAAGGGAGAGAGGGAAGAAATTATTTCTATGACTCAGAAAAAGACTAAGCCAATATGACCACATTTATATTTTAAGATGCCTATTTGTAACCAAACACTCACCAAACCATATGAGAAATTATAGAAATAGTAGGTGAAAATAAACTATTTTTAAAACAGAAAACGCAGCTATTCTACGTAAATCAAAAGTGATGATCAAGTTATAGTCCCGAAGAGAAGACTGAGCAGTTTATGTTTTTGCTTATTAAATGAAGCAAAACCCTTGCATTTATTTTTATCTACATTTTAAATTTATATTTAAGTACTTCAAAGGATGCATATATTCTATATTAACTTCTCTTCTGTTCTCTGGCCCAAAGAGCCAGATATATATGTGTGTGTGTGTGTATACATGTATATATATATGTATGTAATATATGTATACATATATTATATCCATGCTCAATTTCATCCCAGAAAGGAATTGATATACAAATTTAAAATAACAATAATAAAAAAGTAAGGAACTGGAAGAAAGTAAAATAAAAAATAAAAACCGGAAAATGAAGCCAGAATGAGGTCAGCAGATGCCATGAGGATCAACACATTTTGCTAGAAGTATCTATACTTTGTGTTGAGGCTTCCCAGACCCCAAGCAGGGTTCCTCCTTGTGGCTTCTAGCATTACTAACACAGCCAGAAGCTGAATGTCAGAACTTATTTCAGAGGTGACCTCTGAGAGTGTGTCCCTAAAGAGAGACTCCCATGAAATGTTCTAAACAATGGCCTAAGGAATGGGCACAGGAAAATGCTAAAACCTAAAGCTTGATGAGACCATGTCAAAATACTGTTGAGTACAATCAACCCAACAAAGCATTTTGAATGCAGTACCTACTTATCATTCTTAACCAATCAAAAACCAAAGTTCGGAAACTAGTGTGTTACCTTCTGCATTGCAGGCAAGCACCTTAACCACTGATCCATCTCTCCAGCCTTTGCCCATCTTTTTTTAAAAATAGATTTATTTATTTATTTAGAGAGAGAGAGAAAATGGGCACGCAAAAGTCTGTAGCCACTACAGATGAACTCCAGATGCATGCTCCACTTTGTACATCTGTCTTTACATGGGTACAGGGGAATCAAACTCAGGTCTTTTTGCATAAGCAAATTATGTGTTGATACCACCATTTCCCTCCTCCCTGCCCCTGTTCCACTGAGGGCCCTCCTCAGTGGGATTGCTGGTATTCACCATGGGGGTTATGAGTTGTGAGAGCAGCAATCAGTCATTATGGGGGGGAGGGGGGAGGGCTTGCCCATCTTTTTACATGGGTTTTAGGAAGTTTAGCTTGGGCCCTCTCAGGCCCTAAGGCATAAGTGATAACTGCTGAGCCATCTCCCCAGCCCACTTTTTTTCAGGATTTACATTTGATTTTTTATAAACTTATTTATTTTTAATAGATGTTTATAATATATTGTTAATAATGTTAATAAATTTATTGTTAATAATTAGATACATTGTATGAGCAAATCTCATGGCGGTACCAGCCAACATTTAAAAAAAATCTAAGCTACTTTGAAATTATGTCAGTTGAGCAGAGGCATGAATCTTTTTATATTAAATAGAACAGTATAACATCATTTGGAAACGTGCTCAGATTGTACCTAGAGGACATTGGGCAGATCGTCTGATGCTTCTTTGTGTTTCAGAGTTCAGGTCCCAGTTTTGCAGGTCTATAACTTTGAATTTCTTGAGACAGCGAGGGTAGATAGAACACGTTACTTAGGAAAAAACCCACACTAAACCACTCAGCAGACTCACACTGCACTGATGAATTACCAAGACTACTAATGAATTTGGGACAGTTAACTCCTTCTATGCAAGTTCCATAGATCCCAAACCTGACCCCTCCCCTTGAGTGGGAGGTGTCTCTAACTAGAGTTCAAACCTGATCCTAAAATTGATTGGTCAAAGATAGACCAACCAGCTGTCTCTCTGCTGACCTGAGACAGGGAATACTCACTGAACAGATAATTCTGCCTCTTCTTCCCTCACATGGCCTAGCAGAAGGGTGTTATATAAGGTCTCCCAGCCCTTATATAATGGCTAATGGCTGTGGTGTGGGGCTGGATTTCTTTCCCACCTGAACCTTTCCTTCTCATGGTCTTTTTCTTTTCCTGATTGCTTAATTTAACAGCATAGATTTTGGCTAAAACCTCTCCCAACGTGTTCTCTGGTGACTGGAGATCTCTGTAACTTCCCATTTTCATTTAAACACAATCTCCCACTATACCTTGTCTTCTGGTGGCCAATAATTTTAATTCTTTACCTTTATTGATAAAACTTTGGGTACTCCTTAAATTCTGAGGTGCACTGGAATTTTGCTGGGTATTAACTAAATTCTAATCCCCAGCTAACCTGCTACAGATTCATCCATAATGCCATAATGGTGAAAGTGCTGGACTAGAATACACAAGAAGTCAAAATATAACCAGAAATTGGCTTGCTGAACCTACATTCATATAAAGTTACAGATTCAAAAATGAAATGAAGTTAATCCCAGTTTGGATATCCCTGAAGCCATCAGCAACTGCCTCTCTACTCTTTAAACTGACACTTTTTTCACTTAACATATTACAATCATTTATCATCTTCAGGATCAGATAACTAAATTCCATATTCTGTTCCCCAAAACACTTTGTAAATAGCGTTCTTGTGTTCTTGCACATATCACTGTGGGTTGATTTTGACTTGAACTTCCAGACCATAGAGGGCACTCCTCTCCCCTCCACAGATGCCTTCTCGCAATATTTCTCTTTACCAAGATTTTGTGCTGGTTTGAATTAGGTGTCCCCAGTGAACTCGGATCTTCTGAATGCTTGGTTCTCAGCTATTGTCAAATGGGGAATTGATGCCTTACTGGAGAAGGTGTGTTGTTGGGGAGGACTTATAGGTATAAGAGCCAGTTTCCAGTGCTGTGTTTGTCTAACCCTCCTGCTGCTGCTTGCTACCTGCTGTGGCAAGGGGGTGATGTCCAGCCTCTACTCATGCCATCCTTCCCCCAGCCATCAGGGAGCTTCTTCTCCCATCTATAAGCCAAAATAAACCTTCTCCTCCCACAAGCTGCTGTATGCCTGGTGCTCTGTACCAGCAATGAGAATGTAACTGCAACATTGTGATTTGATAAAACAAAAGGTAGAAGTGACACAGAGATTTCTAACACATGAAGTGGTCCATAAATGTCAGCTAGGGACATGATGCTAATGCAGTTGAATTATCTATTGTGTCTTTTTTGACCACGATCACTTCGTTAAGCCTCTGACTCCATTTTAAAATGAGCATAAAGCCTGATGTGATGGCTTACATCTGTAATTTCAGCACTTTGGGGGCTGAGGCAGAATTGCCTCATGAGTTTGAGGACAGCCTGGGATAGATTATGAGACCATGGCTCAAAAACTTTCAATAAATAAAACTGGCATAATAAGGACTGTTATAAGTATAAATGATAAAAATGAAGTCCAATGTGTTATAGAGTGAATTTAAGCAAATATTGATCCCTCCCCTTAATAAAATTATAAATTTATTACACTAATGCGAATGCAAATATCACTTACTCTGCAGTTCAGACACCCAGAGGGGAAAATAATGTTGCTTTTTTGTTTTGCCTATAATTAGTCTAGTTTCCTTATGGATTTGGCATTTTCTAAAAGTCTAGTCCAATCTAATAAAATGGATAATTTAAATAATACCTATAGAGGTACATTTGAATCTTCAAAAAGAAGGCTCCTGGGCTGGAGAGATGGCTCAGCGGTTAAGGCACTTGCCTCCAGTGCCTAAGGCCCTGGGTTCAATTCCCCAGGACCCACATAAGCACACATGGTGATGGCCCTGGTTCTCTCTCTCTCTCTCTCTCTCTCTCTCTCTCTCTCTCTCTCTCTCTCTCTCTCTGTCTGTCTGCTTGAAAATGAATAAATAAAATATTAAAAAAATAAAAATAAAAAAATAAATAAAAAGAAGGCTCCTCACCCTCTTTCATGCTTCAACCCCAGTTTCTCTTCCTGGGGGCTTGGAGGATATGGAAGAGAAGCCCAGCTTCTGTAACCTTCTGGACAATGTAGGTGTTGAGTTTTCTTGGCTCTTTCTGGTTTCTCACCTAGCTTCCATGCATACCTGGTGGGCAGTTCTTTATGGCCTCTGTGAAGAGGATGAGTATGGCCCTTCCTCCTCCCAGCTCCTTTCCAGGGATCTATGCAACCTCTGACCTCCCTCAGCTGCCTCCTGAACTCCACATCCTGCCCTTTGAAGGAACTGCAAAGAATCCTGAGTCTCCTCGCTCCAGGCCACACAGGAAGGACAGCAGCCAGTGATAATCGACATCATGGGCCCTCTCTGCCTAATTCCACTGCACTTCCACTTAGGGCATTTACACTGCGGGAAGACAGCCAGGCCCAGGCCCTCTTGACAGCATCATGAGAATCAGGGGGCTGTCCCTCTGCCCACTGACCTCCCAGTCCCTGTCTATAGTATAACTTAGAATGGAAATTGTCATGAACTTGTTGAAAGCTGGCTCTGGGAAGAGGTAAGTGTCCTTCACCATCAGACCCGGGCATATTTATAGCCCAGGGGTTGATATCATTGTACCAAGAAAGTAAACCATTTCCCAGGCTGCCTGGTGCCCCCTTCTGTGAATCTTAAGACTTGAACAGTGGACACTATTGCTTATCCCATGGCATGAAAATGCCTGTGGTGGGAACTACTAATTGGAAGCTTCACCCAGAGAAGATTTCTGCTTCAGACCTTCTATCACAGACTCCATCTGACTGTTTACAGGGCTTCTGCAGTCGCTTCTGCTGCATATTGTGAGCACTGACCTGATGTTGTATTACATGATATCCTACGATTTATCTGCTGCTTAGCACATGTTTCTTCCACTTTGCAGTGGGGCTTCCCCAGTCATCTCTGCTGCATGTTATATCCAGCCTCCCGACTTGATGTTCTCTTCCATAAGAGAATCTGCTGCTTGCTGTCGCTTCTTTTGCTTGCTGCATCCCTAATAGCCTCACTCATTCAAAACCTAAGGATGGTTATCATAGGCCATTTTTCCAGACAAGCTACTATCTGATATCACCAAACCTCCATCCTTCCGTCCCTCCATCTCCGCTTACAAGCTTTTCTTTTACTTCACTGTCATGACAGTCAATCTATGCAGCATCAGCAAGTTTTATGGGCAAGATCTTATAGGCAGACAGGTCATCTTTCTTATACTCTGGTGGAAATACTGCAGCCTAGATTTGCTGGGCCTATGCTTTGTTTATCAAAGAGAAGTCAGTGGGATTAAGCAAATCTCTCTTCAGACATCTTGGTTTTGCAGACCATTTTCTTGCTTAAAGAGGTTATGCTTCCACCCCCCTCCTGCCCTTCTTGGGCAAGCCTAATAGGTTTTACTCAAAGGTGAAGGTTACAATAAACAGGATTTTAGAAATACTATGGATTGGACTGTAGTCCCATATTCCTCACTTCTTTCTGTATTATTGCCACTGGACATGTAATACTGCGGGGTATTCTTCCCACACCTGACTCTGGGCTGACATGTCACTTCCTTTGGCTACAAGCAGGAGCTGGTGCAATTGGGCATACCTTCTTGTATGCCTGGGAGATTTGTTTGTTATGCTCTATGACAATATCCAATATCCAATTAATATCCAATTAATTCTAGATAAAGATGGGCTATATAAACTTAATATTTACAAAATATCATGTCTATTTCATGACCATACTTATGAACAACTCCCTGAGGTTATCATTCTTCATGGGCTAATCACTCAAAAGTTATAACCAGAATTGACTTAATCACAAAATACCATCTTAGCACCTATTCTCTACAAAGGAAGTACTGTCATCATTTTAGGACTGTCACCTCAAGAACTGAAAGGACCTGACTAGGTGAGGGAAGATGGTTAAAACCTGGAAATGAGAAACAGATCAACTCTATATTGATTAGTGACTTTGCTCATCAATGTTACAAAACATTTACCTCTCTCTCTCTCTCTCTCTCTCTCTCTCTCTCTCTCTCTCTCTCTCTCTCTCTCTCTCTCTCTCTCTCTGTGTGTGTGTGTGTGTGTGTGTAAGTATAGGCACACACTTGCCAGAGCTGGTGTGTAGAAGTCAACCTCAGGCTTTGGCCCATGCTGTCACCTTGTTGGAGGCAGGATCTCTTGCTGTTTATTGATGGCCCATGAGTTTTCAGGAAACCCCCATCTCTGCCTCTGCCTCCCATCTCACCACAGGAGCAATGGGATTAGAGTTGTGTACTACTGCTGCATTACTTGAGTCCTGCGTATCTGAAGTCAGGTCCTCATACTTGTGTGGCAAGCGTTACCCCTTGAGCCATCTCCCCAACTCAAAGAAAGGATTGTTTTTGACTCACAACTCATGGTGGGGAAGTCATGGCAGAGTGCTCATCTGTGACAACAGATGCGTGTGACAGCTGCTTGTTACAAGGTGTCAACCAGAAAGCAATGAGCTAGACCAGAAGCAGGCTAATCTATAACCTCAAACACTGCCGCTACTGTCCCATGTTCACCAGCTGAGCCTCATGTCTGGGTGCCACAACCTTCCAAAACAGTGCCACTACTTAAGAACCAAGTATTCCAAAACATGAGCCTGTGGGAGACATTTACACTGAAATCATAAGACTCCATCATGTTATTTAAAGAGACAACAATTTACACTGAGGTTTTTCATAGTAATTATTTATGTATTTACAAGGTAAATTAAGTAGTAATTATTTATGTATTTACAAGGAGAGAGAGAAAGAGAGAATGAATAGGCACACAAGGACCTCTTGCCACTGAAAAGAAACTCCAGATGCATGCAACACTTTACATGGGTACTGGGGAATTGAACCTGGACTGTCAAGCTTTGCAAGTAAGTGCCTTTAACTGCTGAGCCATCTCTCCAGCCCTAGATTGAAGTTTTAATAGGCTCTGACTCTTATAATGGGATCTCTCTATTTTGATGGAATCCCTGACACCAAAGTTTTGATTTAACTGTTTGGGGGTAAGACCTCATCACTGTTACTCTAAAGTCTTCCTTAGTGTTTATAATCTTCTGGGGGAACACACACCCCTAGTGAGAAGGTAAAGATGAAGGTCAGTTTTATGCTGACTTGGTCATTTTCTCCCTTCAACTCTGATGGGTGTTCTAATTTTACAGTGTCATTATAGCTGTGGACCTTTTTAGTCGCTCTGGGATCATCTATTTTCTAACCAGTATTCTTTCTGAAATTTTGTGCTTGGTTGTCAGTGTTATTTATAAGCTCAGCTAGTTTCAAACTTTAAAATTACAAATGCAAGGAGAAAGGAAATTTCTCAACTCACTGGCCAGGTGATAGAGTTAATAATATTAGAGGGTAAAAATAACTTCCAAATTACAGCACTAGGTTCCTTTACTATTTAAGCTGCTTTTCTAAATTTTCTAAATTTAATAGGCATTATAGTACTTCCTTGGCCTTCTGATGATATTGACAAATCCTGAATGTTTTTCAGTCAAAGCACTGACTGTAATCCCTTTGAGGAATTTCTTATCTTCAGGAATCCAATTAAGTGAAGCTGAAGGTAATCTTGGCATCTGCTCTTCCCAACATGCTTTAGCTCCTAATCATGTATGAGGCCACCTTGAACCCACCACAGAATCAGTCAGGAGGATATGGGGAGTCATGAATCCCACTCCCGACTCTAAACAAAGTCCATTTTACCTCCCCTAGCATGAGCTTTCAGAACATTCCTTATATTCATAAATATGTTCAACTAGCACTTGCTCTCACCATGTCTTCAAGGGAGAAGTGGAGAGGACTTCAGTCCTGAAATCCCCTTTCATGTTGGATTTGCAGTAGTAAAAACCATGGATTCTGGAATCCAAAACACTGGTTTACCATGTGAGAGAAAGTCCCTTTGCAAAAAGTAGGAATGTGTGCTCTATTCTATGATATACATGTGATTTTTAATATTTTGTTTATTTATTATTTTAGAGAGACAGAGAGCGAGAGATTGGACCAGCTCTCCAGCTACTGCAAATGAACTACAGACACATACCCCTTTACATGGGTACTGGGGAATCAAACCCAGGCTATCAGCCATTGGAAGCAAGTGCCTTTCTACTGAGTTATCTCTCCAGAGCATGTTTTAAGAATTAAACATAATGAATGTAAAATGGTCAGCACAAGGTCTAGCATATAATAAATACATATTATTACATTACTAGTTGCATAATTACCATCATTTTAAGTAGTGAGATTTATCAAGTGAAGACAATGGAAAACAGAGAACCGTAATAGAGAAATTAGGTTGCTTGTACTCTGTTCCAAATTGACAAAAATAAATATAGTCACTTCATTCCTGTTTTGAACTTATTTTGCCTTATTTATGAAATAAAACAGGGTTCATTATGTTCTGGTTAATGTTCTAAGTATAGAACTTCTTGAATCAGAAATCATTTGATTAAAATATCACAAATTTGATAGCATCCACATTATGGTATACTGTAAAACTATTTTAGGAGATAGCTCACCAATAAAGGTGCTCACTTGAGAATAAAGCTATTTTAAAGATGGATGTAAATAATTTGAAGAATGTGTATGGTTTTCCTTCATTCAAAGAATAGCAACCAATGTATTCCATAAGCCCTTTCTGCGTTTAGTTGCTGAGATGACAATGTCAATCCAGACAGATAAGTCACCTGCCCCAAATTTGTTCCGATTGTTGAAGCATCTGGTTCATCTGCATTACATTTCAGTCTAGACCAAACTGAAGACACATCAGCCATTCATTTACCAGCAAGTTTTAGATCTGCCCTAGATACACAATGTGGCTTCCCAGGGCAATCCATGAGTGACTGTGGAGACTACAGTTAACACGCAGAGCAGAGAAGGATCAACACTGTCATGTGACACTCCTAGCACATATGCTCAGCTTCCCGAATGACTGCCATAGCAGGACACTGTGAGCCTGAGAGATGTTGATGACTCGAACTAGAGTGGACAGCACAGACGCTTGAAATACTCCCTGCAGCACAGCTTCAAGCTGTGACCCCAGATGATCAAGGCCCCCACAAAGGGTAAGCTGGCCTGCAGCAATCCCTGCCAGGTAATCCATGCTCAGCATGAAAGCTGGTCAGACAAGAAGGCTCAGAGGCAGTACAACTCAGTGGAAGGCAGGAGCTACACCTCAGCAAGTCCCAGGATAGCTCTGTGGTAGCCAGTGTGGAGGAGGCTTTTGACATAGTTGACAGACACATATCAGTGAAATACATAGCAAAGGTATAAATGTAGATTTCTGTCTATTACATGCACCAACTTATCTTGGTATAAATTGTGGCTTAAATTTTTAAATATTTATTAAGATTAAGATCTTTTTGATAAGAAAAATATCTTGCTCTGTGGCCATTAATATATGCTGAGCGCGTTGGTGCAGGTATGTAATTCCAGTACTCAAGAGGCAGAGCCAGGACATGGTGAGTTTCAAGCCAGCCAGAACTACATAGCAAGACTCAAGAAAGGAAAAAAAAACTATTCTTTGTTATTGCCAGGATTATATTTTCAGCTTACTCATTCACTCTTCTTTTATTGAATACATGATCAGTGAGCCACTCAAGCTCCAGGCCTGCAGATGCAGTAGCATGATTTCCTTCTAAGTGTACAGTCTTGTGGGCTAGGTGATCACTTACATCACTGTGCCTCCCCCATCTCTCACTCTGGGTAACTGATCCTCCTGTGATCCCACAAAAGTTGGGTTTGGGTGTTGGTGTTGGGCTTGGTTACTGGCTTGCTGTAACTGAAGGAATGCTAGCAGAACAAAAGCACACAGGCTCCTGCAACATGCTTGCCTCTTGCCCTACCGCCCTTCTGGAGAGCAGCAGGCTTTAGGTAATCCAAGGACTATGAGAGAGCACGTTAAGAGGATGCAGACCCACCCACATCCCGGAGACAGACAAGCTCAAGGGACTGAGAGTCTATCCAGCCAGTGCCAACCTAGATCTGCTGTGTCAGCTAAAGTGCAGGTCACCCATGAGGCCCACTAACATGAGAACAAGTGCTCCTTGAAAGCTTCTGAGTGTCCGGCAGTTTTGTTGCAGAATCTAATTATCACAATAACTTCTAAGACAGAATCAAACAAGAAAGTGTCCACCATTTTCAAAGAGAATCAAACAAGAAAGTGTCCAGCATTTTCAAAGAGAAATATTTCTAAAAATATATTATATCCCACTGGAGACATTTTGGAAGACATTGTTTCTTAACATTTTTATGGTTGTAAGGCCCTCTCCCTCTGTAAAGGAACTTTACCTGTGAATATTTATTTTCTGGGTATGAATCCAAAAGTCCTCTCTGGAAACCTATACACAAGTTGTTCTTCCTCCTGCACCTGCCATAGCATTCCCCATTTCATGGAGTCATATTTTAAGCAAGCTGTGAGGGAATTAGAAAACATATAGAAAAGAATGAAAGAAAATGTTATCCAAAAAAGTAAGTAAGGCATTAAACTGGAATAGCAGAGTGCTAGGTCCATAATTGTCTGAAATGATTGCTGATTGACTTTGGAAAAGAAAAATGAAGGGGCAAACTGCAAGAGAAAAAGAATGCACACTATATTGACAGACGATTTTTTCTTCTGCATTAAAGAGCAGACAAAAATAAATAAGAAGCTCTTGGGGTAGTTGTAGGTTAGGTGCCAGAGAGGAGAGCACCTGAAAAAGGTCTCTAGGGACAGCTGAGCACCTTCTCTCCTGAACTTATTTGAGCTGAAGAAAAATAAAGAACGTTGGAGCATCCAAGGAATGGGCCAGTTCACTGATTGCTGGGTGCTTCCAGATTGTGGATTCTTTGACAAGGTGAAAAACCCTGTACTCCACCCCTATCCTAGTGCCTCTTGTAATTATCAAAATACGCTCTTAACCAAACTCCTTATGGTATCTAACAGCAAAACTGAAGTTACCTCACCTCACAAAGAGCTTTTCTTAAAAATGTGTGTGTGTGTGTGTGTGCATTGTGTGTGTGTGTGTTCAACAAAATTTCATTATCTTCTACAACAGTGTGACTGGTGCTGTTTTCTATTGTGATAAGCTAGGCACATGACCTGCCCATGGAGTTGGCAGTCTATGAGAAATGTGGCAACTTAGATTAGAAAAAAGACCACAAATATAGTAAATTAGGCTGATTATGACTTTGACTATATAGTTCTTCAGATACTATAGAAAAATTCAATGAATTTAATTTTTAACATTATTTTATTATCAAATATTTATAAAATGAGTATAAAAATTTATATTAAAACTATTATTGATATTTATATGAGTATAAAATATGAGTTCCATTACAACATTTCACACATGTACATCATGTACTTTGCTCATTAATTCCCTTGTTACTTTCTATTATCCCCCTCAGTGAATTTATTTCTTGTGATGAAGGCAAAGAATTCCAAGTTTTAAAGAAATTCCAAATTTTTTTACTTTGTAAGTTATTTTATTTTATTTTTTTAAATTTATTTATTTATTATTATCTATAATTAGATACACATAATAAGCGAATAATGTGTTGATGTCCCCAATTCCCCAATTCCCCAATTTGCTGGGTATCATCCTCCTCTGTGGGCAGACTGGATCAGTCCATGGGGTAGGGGGTTATGGATAGCCTAGGAGTCAACCCGGTTCCACCCACCTTAGTATGATGTTACTGAGTCGGGCGATGTCTCTGGATATTCTCCTCCACCATGGCTCTTATAATCTTTCCGCCCCCTCTTCCACTCAGTTTCCTGAGTCATGGTGGGTGAGTATTAAGGATGCTTTATTGTTGAGGTCTTAGGGGCCTCTGTACTTCTGCTTTAGGTTGTGTTGAAGATCGTTGGTGTCTGTCTCACTGGCTTATCCTGGGTTGACTGACTGACTGTGGTTATAGGTCTCTTGCTTATCCCACCACTCTCTGCAGGGTTCCATGTGAATTCTCCATGGTAGGTCTGGGATGGCTCATCTCTTACCAGGATGTCAGCTATGGGCCTGTGGCTCGTTGGTAGGGTTGGAAGAGCCACAGCTTTCTTGCTGCCTTCTGAAAAATACAAATAGAATCTCCTTCAGAGAGTGAGATCAGTAAAGGTTAACTGAGATACACATTCCTGAATTGGCTAAATTCTATTGTTAGTAGCCTCTTTAAAATCTCTTATAAAGTGAATTTCTCTTTGGGGTCCCAAGATTTTGGTTCCCAGTGTATTTAATCCTGAAATCCCAGTTACAGTCAAGGACTCCCCTTCACTGAGTGGATTATTTGGCCAAATTAAAAGCTGTTGATTGCCTCCCCAAGGCTTTGGTGCCTCCATTGCACAAGTGCTCCTTTCATGGTTCGCTGTTCTCTCCCATTAGGTAGTGTGTTCAGCCTACTCCTGGTGGCAGACTCTGTTTCGTGTCAGTGGTCTCTGTTTACTCCAGCTGTCTTTGACCAGCTTGCCCTGGCAGCTTATTCAGTGCCTTCTAGCACTGCACTAACTACCATCTGGGGGCTGGTTACCATTCTGGACCTCGCAGGATCTCTTGGTGCTGATAGATAGCTTTCTGTGGTTTCTTCAGCAAAAGGATCATGCCTCAGGCCTGGGGTGGGTAATCAAGAGCTTTGACAGAATCCTATCTTGTTTTTGGGACCTCACGGGTCACTTTGGTCAACAGCTCAGTGAGGGAAGGATCCCATGACTGGGACCAGGAGTTACCAGACTGATCAATTTTTCACACGCTTAGACTCTCTCCCCTTCTATTCACAGCCCCTCTTGCCAGATGATGCCCATTCCTTGCTCATTAGGTTATATTATGATTTTGAACAAATTTTGGTTCAGCTTCATGTTTAATTCACCCCCCCCATTTCTTACCCCTCTTTCATAAACTCTCGCTTCTCCTGACTGGTTTGCGTAGAGTTTACTGTTAACCTGGTTAGGAACCACCTATGAGGGATAATATGCAACATTTGACTCTCTGTTCTTTTGTGAGTTCGCTTAGTAAGATCTGCTCCAAGTCAGACCATTTTTCTCTAAATTTTGATATGTCATTTTCTCTTTCAGCTGAGTAAAATTTCATAGTGTAAGTGTACCACAGTTTTGCTATCCATTCCTCCATGGATGGGCATTTGGGTTGATTCCAATTCTTGGCTATTATGAATTGAGTTGCTATAAACATAATTGTACAGACTAACATACCATACTCAGAGCCAATAGACCCCCATCAAACTGGGAGATGATTTTTGCCAGCCATAACTCACACAGAGGCCTAATTTCCAGAACTTACAGAGAACTCAAAAAAATACATAATAAAAACTCAAACTGCCCCCTCACAAAATGGGGCACTGATCTCAACAGAGAATTCACAGAAGAGGAAACACAAATGGCCTTTACTCACTTGAGAAAGTGCTCAGCATCCTTAAGTATCAGGAAAATTAAAATCAAAACCACAATGAGATTCCACCTTACTCCAGTCAGAATGGCAATCATAAAGAAAACCAACAACAATAGTTGCTGGCGAGGATGCGGGGGGGGGGGGGGGGGGAGGGAAGGAACCCTCATTTACTGCTGGTGGGATTGGAAACTTGTTCAACCTCTATGGAAAGCACTGTGGAGACTTCTCAACAGAATGGACATAGAGCTACCAATGGACTCAACTATCCCTCTACTAGGCATCTACCTGCAAGATGTCACATCTCAATACAGAGAAATTCCAAATTTTTTGAGGGACTAAGAATGTATATTTGTGAAGCATCTTCCAAAAAATTCTATGTGTTTGCATATTACACAAGTTAGAACGTTTTAAAGGTAAAGTTAGTTTTGGAGGTGTCTCTCTTGTCCCTGACCAAGGGCACTCTCCTTCCCTCACTTCTAATTATTGAGGAATGAGATCAGGAAAGCTCGTGACAATTCTACAATGCCAGATTGTAGGGAGGCTCTGAGATTCAGCATGTGTCCTGGGCTTTCCATTTTGTAAAGAATTATGCCCAGACACATTATCTAGACAACACTGTTGGGTTCACCAGAAAGCATTTCCTCCATTTCTTTCCCTCTTTCCCATACTGTCTCCCAAGGGACTCCAGGAGTGGCAGTCTGGCTGTAAAACCAAGGTCAACATGCAGAGGATGTGGCTGCCTATTGTCCACATCCATTAACACATTACAGGCAGTTAAGAGGCATGCCAAAAATAATTCCATTCTTCCATGGATAGTTCCCAGAACCACTTGGCAGGAAATTGGCAAATGTTATAGGAACAATTTAGAATTTACCAGACCTGTTATGGGTATCAATGCCCAGTCCATCCTTTGAGTGAGGCATCACAGATTCTTCTTTTTTGTTTTGCATCTGAGAAGCAAAATGAATTAGATTAGAACTTTAATATTAGACATAATATCCACAATTGGTACTTTTCACAAAAATCATGAAGCCAATCTTATTCATCCTGTGAATAATACCACACACACACACACACACACACACACACACACACACACACACACACTGACACAGCACATCATCTCTGGGGAATCATCTTTTCTCTACATGCAATGAGACATTCTCTCTGTGAACTCCTCTGTTTACTGTTTGTAGTCTTGTTGGGGTTTCTAGAAGCTTTAAACCCTATAGGAATAAACATGTCTTTAAATTTTTTAGTTGTAAAAAAGAAACTGTGAGTAGTTTTTATTATAGTTATATTTACTTTATATTACCCTATTCCCTGATTAAAAGAAAGAGAACTGAACTTTAAAGGAAACACAGTCATTGTCTCCAACTGTTTTCTATCAGTTACTTATGAGACCTTTCTAGAAGTTCTGTGGAAGGATAACAGGCAGGAAACCAAGGTTTGCTTCCTGTCCTGAAGCCTCCTTGACAAAACACACTATCAACAAATTCCCCTTTAGTGCCCTTTTTCACCTCTCCCACCAGACATATACTATCCCCACAAAGCTATAGGTGTACTCATCGGATCATAGAAAAATAGTAACAGCTGGTGTACATTGAACATGTGCTGTATGTCAAGCATTAGACACACAGAGATTTGATTGCCATCTTTCAGATTGTTAAACCAAGGCTTAAGGAAGCTCAGGAATCCTCTCCTCGGTCACATAACCATTAATTTAAGGAGCAGGATTCAAATCCAGCTTTGTGAATCTCGAAAACCCATGCTCTCTATCAGCTGTGGCCCATCTAACCCTACCAACCGACCATACACTGATAGCTGAGATCCTGGCAAGAGATGAGCCACCACAGTCATATCATGGAGGATCCATATGGAAACCCGCAGAGAATGATGGGATGAATAAGGGACCCACAGCCACAGCCATTCAATCAACACAGGATAAGCCAGGGTGACAGAAACCAACAATTTTCGACACAAAGACCCCTAAGCTTACAACATTAAAGTAGCCTTAATACTCACCCACCATGACTCATGGAACTGAGCTGAAGAGGAGACAGAAAGATTGTGAGAGCCGTGGTGGGGGAGACTATCCAGAGGCATGGCACCCCTCAGTAACAACACACTTGTTGGGCCAGGAGAACCGGGCTGAGTACTAGGCTATCCATGGTCCCCTGCCACAAGGACTGATCCATATGACCCACGGAGGAGGATATCCAGCTGATTGGGGATGGGGAGGGGGGGATTGGGGAACTGGGGATAACAACTCATTGTTTGCCCACTAAATAATGTAACTCATTATGGACAATAAAAAAGAAAAAAGAAAAGAAAACCCATGCTCTCTATCTTTACACTGCACTGCCTCCCAAGAAGTCCTGGAACTTGTTTGGGAAGCTAGGTATCATCTGTAAAATTAATCAAGACAACTTGTTCAAATTCAATTCAAATTCTCAATGTCCCAATGCATACTTCTCAATTTATGCCCATCTTCTATAATTTATCACGGGTCTCAGCTCTTAGTAAATTCTTCCTTTTACACAGTATAAGACAATGTAGTTGCGCAATCTCTCCACACATGCTCTTCTCTAGCCCAGAGGACATCAGCAGCCATGTTAGCAAGAACAAGGGAACGTGCTTTAAGATCTTAGTCCCAGCTTTATTTTCAGTCTTTGAAAAGATAAATGAGGTTTTTTTCTTCATTTTGGTGGAACCCTCTTTTTTATGGCAACAAACCAAACCAACCCCTCAAAGTAAGTACTTCATGGATTTCAACTTAAGTGTAACACAGTTCACACCCTTTCCTAAACCCAAATTTATTGCTGAAAATTTTTTTTATAAAAATTTAAAAGTGTTTGAATTTAACTTTAGCTTCAGGTAATTGAATTATCTATAATCTATATCACATATCTACAACTTTAAAAGCAATTAATCTCTGCCTCTGTTTAATTTGCCAGTTATGTTAACCACTTCATATTAAATAAGAGATAAAGATAGAATAGGTGAAACTTTTTATACAATTAAACTTATTAAGCTTAAATAAATGAACAATTACAAAATCTTATGCTTAGCATTATTATCTACAGGTTTACAAAATATTGCTCAATGCGTTATGTGTTGATATCAAGTCAAGCAATCTATTATTAGGGGGAAACCTTAAAATAATTCATGATATTTGTAACTGATTCTTCTATATTCCAAAAAAAGATAACCAAATAGAATGATGTCAATTGCATAAATAGTTCCTTTGTGGCACTAGTTAGGTAGCTAAAAAAGCAATCAAAGCTCAACACTGAGGAGAGTCGAAACTCATCAAAGCAGAAAATCAGAGACTCAACACTAAAGGAGACGTCTAACACACCTGCCAAAGCTTAGGGAACATTGCAGAAGGGGGACAGAAAGATTATAAGAGGCACAGGGTGATAAGTATTCTGAGAGATTGTTTCCCCCATGCACAGAAACTGACTGGTGTACTCATGCCCCCACAGTGAATGCCAATAACCCCACAGAGGAGGGCTCTCAGGGGAATGGGATCAAGGGAGAGGGAACATAACCAATACACAATGTGTTCATACTGTACAATTCACAAGTAATATAAAAACTCAAATGTCCAACAAGAGAAGAAATAGCTTTACAAGCTATTATTGTAAATAAGCCTGTTGATCTTTGAAAAGGGACATTTACATTCTATTAGTGCCTTGATATATAAAATAGCACTAAGGGAAAACAATCAAAACAAAAAGGCCAACAAAGCTATGTAAAATATGCATAGCTGTTCAACTGGCATTTTTCCTGTGATGATTTGCTGAGCTGTATATTTGCATAACTTTCTTTACAGAAAATCTTAGCTATTTGCATAAACTTATAAAATGTGTTACAGAATTTTTATTAGATTCATATGCAAAGCTATTGACATCTGTGGAAATAATTGACTGTGACCAAAAAACTAATAGTAAATAAAACCAATCAATTTCTCATATGACTCCACTTGGTGAACTTAAAGTTTTCCTTGCAGGACCTGAAAGAAAAATAAACAACTACTTTGAAGTTTTGGAGATAAATAGTTACCAGGAGTCCTCTACTACAGAAAATTATATAACTAAGTGAGCATTTACCTTCACAACATCATCTATACCTATCAACATACTAGCCATTTCCCATACTTCATTGCCAGACCAAACAGAGGTATGCAGTGAGAGCCTAATTTGCACAGGGTGCTGAATACAGTCAGATGCTAGAAAGTTGCAGATATGTGAAATGGAAGCTACCTGGGTACTCAGGTTCCCCAGCTGGACTCTCCAGGTGGGGAACAGAGCTCAGAGTGCTTCTCAACACTTCAGTGCACAAACCCTCATTTCTGTTAGACCTGCTGAAGTCTGAAGAATGGATTCAACCAGCCAAGCATGTGATGCATCAGTCTGTGATCCCAGAAGCCCCTGGTATTATTTTAATAATGATGTGCTTGACTGGTTTGATGGTGGTTTTTTTTTTTTAAAAATTCGGGAACCATATCCAAAAGCCAACCAGTAATTAGAAGGTTTGTCGGTGAGTCACGGACTTGAAGCCAAGGGAGGGAATCTTGTGGCTGTGTGTTCTTTGTGATCCTGTATTAGCACTATACTTCTATTATAGCACCAGCCACTGAATAGAAGTTATTATCTTATACAAATGCTGTCTGGTGTACTGTTAAAGAGTGGGATGCATGCCCTTATTTCACAATAAATGTGCATTGAATTTTGTGAATTGTTAAATTGAGCTTTCTTGACCCAAAACTGCAATCCAGATGGGTCATAAGATTACTTCCTATAAGACTCAGTATGCGTGTCCCTGAGAAAGTACAGAAGGAACCCTTCTGACTATATAGAAAATCGTCATGTTCTGGTACAGCTTGTAGAGGGCTGACTCTGAGAATGGGGTAAGCCTCCCCCAGCCTATTCCCCCATCTCAGCCCCAAGCATGTTTACAGCCCAAGGGTTGAAAACCTCGCATTCTTGAGAACAGATAGAAGGTATACCATGCTGTCTGGTGAGCCCTCCACCCACAATCTGAAGACTTGAACAGAGGTCACTATTGTTTATCCCATGGTAAAAATGCCTGTGGCAGGAACTGCCAATTGGAAGCCTCAGCAGAGAACACTCTGCTAAGGACCCTGGAGCAGGAACTCCAGCTGACTGTTCAGGGGCTTCACCACTGGTTTCTGCTGGTTGTTGTAAGCACCCGATCTTGTATTCTGGTATCTGATGCTTTGTTATTTATCTGCTGCTTGTGATTTGTTTCCTTCGCCTTTCAGCAGGGCCACTCCAATCATTTCTGCTGGGTGTTGTTCAGTGTCCAGCTTCATGTCCTCTTCTTCTTCTGCTCTTCTTCTTCTTCTTCATGTCCTCTTCTTCTTCTTCATGTCCTCTTCTTCTTCTTGTTTTCCTTGGATTGTTCACTTGTTATAACCTTGCTTACTCAATAACCAAAAGTACAGCTATCATAGATCATTTTTTCTGAACGACACAAGTGAACAACCTACTGCTCTCTGATTGGATTTGAGGCCCACTCCACAGGACAGAATGCAGATTTGGTATTATAAACCTAGTCAAAAGCCCATAGACTTCCTAGATTGGCTTTTATGGTCCAGGCTGGGCAGTCCAATGATGGTCCCTTCTGCATGCCTGACAGGCTAAGACTCCAGCAGTTGCTCAGCCCATAGGCTGGATGCCTCATCAGTCCCAATCTGGCGCTGAAGTCCATTTGGAATGCTGAAGAAGCCAGGTCCCCATGTCAGCAAAGGATGCGCTCACCAGCAAAAAGCAACGATGATAAGAAAGCAGCACTGCTTCTCCCTCAGTCCTGTTCACATTGGGCTGCCACCAGGAGGTGCCACCCACTCTGAGGGAGGCTTTGATGATGTCTGAAACCGTCCTCACCCGGGGTGACACTTAGTTGATTTTGTGTTTTTATTTGATCTCAGATCCAATCAAGTTGACCATCAAGATTAGCCATCACAATCCCCTGTTACCTCTCAGGAGTGCGATGAATTTAACTAAACGCATCACATAGCAACCTCCATACTGACCCACAGGAGTCTAAGGAATCCTTCTTCACAAACTTGACCAGACGCACTGACGGTAAACCCATATGAAGTTCGCACACGGATGCCCGGACTCTCTGGTTGCTGCTTCCTCACTTTGTGATGTTTAGTTCCATGCGTTGCCATCATGTGACAAGAGACTCCCTGATAGGGTTAAAACCCTTTAGTATCATGTGACAAGAGACTCCCTGATAGGGTTAAAGCCCCTTAGCATCGTGGAGGAAAGAGCATACTCACACCATCTGCCAGACCTGCAATTCTATTAAACTGTCAGCAAGATAAATGACACAGAAATGGCATAGGGGCAGGATAAAATCCACAGTGAAATGTCGTGGTCATAAAACAAGAAGAACTAAAAAGGATTTAGGGCAAGTACACAAACTATCCTTTGTAATAAAATTTTCCCTCGCCAGGAGAGAACAAAGAGACTGAACTATCAACGCTTAGGTCCAAGCACAAGGCAGTGGGACCATCTGTCATCCTTCCATCTCTATGTGCAGCTCACAGATGTGGGCTTCATGGTCCAACAGTTCCCATCTCTGCTTCCAGCCAGGTCTCCTGGGACTCAATGAAAACACACCTTGTCCACTTTGTGCAGAGAGATGGCAGTTTTACAGCTGGTTACCCTGTGCATCCCCTTTGATTACAAAAATAAACAAAGACATCTTTGAAATGGAAAATAATTTGGCTATTGCTCTTCAACGACAAATTATCTCAAGAGAGCAGTCACACCTTGCTCCTAAATTTAGCACCAACAAATGGCACAGTCTGCAAGCAGGGCATAGGGAATTTTTTTTCTGAATATTTTCTGAATATTTGACATTTTGAAATGAGTTCCAATGAATCTCATATCAGAGTTTCTGGGTAATGATAACAATATTAAAAATGATATTAACTGTAGGTGTGAACAGATGACTATGGAAATGCTAAGAAATTGAAATGCCTCTGAATACACCTTCTCCAGTAGCGATGAAAATAGTGGAAGAAAAATCCTGAATAATCTCTATTCACGCCATGTTTCTAGAACTATTCCTAAAGACTGATGTCTTAAAGAAAAAGTTAATGATCAATAATAATATTTATGGAGTCTTCTATTTCTTGGTACTTTAATCAAGATTAGTAGTAACAGATTATTAATATGATTATTCCAGTTACAAACCTAGGCAATGATATTTGATCCTCCTTTACTGCTTATCTGCCAGTCACCACAATGAAGTTCTAAAATGCCCGTGAGTTCTTTGCATGCTTTAGGTTAAGAATATACAATGATGTTTCTTTGGGGCTTCAGATATGTGGTGTTAGGGTGTTTTATTCCCTAGGAAATGAAATGTTAATACTATGCTTATTAGTTGGGTATATGGATGCTTCAATCATATCATTACTTGGCAAAACCCAGAAGAAAACAAAGACAGGAAACAGACTCAGAAGCACCCTGCCTCTTCTAATATATACATACCTGATGTAATGATTCATCCAAATCAAGAGAGACAAGTGCTTAAAATATTTGGCCATTGTTCAGCTACTTAATCTGAATGTCAACATTAAAGGAAAAGAGAAAGGAGGTTAGCAACTTCAGAAAGAGCCCTGTTGCATTTTGCCAAGTTACTTTATGTGGTAGTTTTGAGTAAATGTCCCCCAATAGAATTTATTATAATTGTGAATTGTCTTCAGCCTTCGGGCTGGAGGAAGTGTCACTTTGGCCTGGCCTCCTGGAGTCTAGCCCTGAAGTATTTCAAATTGGATGCAAAATACTAGGGATAGATATGCAAAAGAAAAGCCAGAACCCCAGTCTGGCAGTTCTGCATTTTTGTGAGTTACAGTGTGCTTGCTTGAGGTGCTGGTGGTGGGTTTCTTTCTCTGCTTGCTTCTGTGAAAGGGAACCAACCTTTTCCTTAACTTCTCCTGGATTTATTAGTTCAATAAATACTTTCCTCCCCAAAAAGCCTGGTTTGGAGATTCATCCCAGCAGCATGTGCCTGACTACGACACTTTATTACTAATAAATATCTGATATTTGATACATTTTTCCCTGTGCTGATTTTTTTGTTATGGGTTTTCTTAATAGGTTTTCTAAGAATAACTTTCTTTATTACTGTAAACACAATTTGTGGTGTAAAACTTGTTCACAGGACTGGGAAGATGGATCAGCAGTTAAAAAACACTTCCTTGCAAAGCCTGTCCATTCAGATTCAATTCCCAAGCCACCCACATAAGGCAGATGCAAATAGTGGCACAAAAGTTTGGCACTCATTTGCAATGGCAAGAGGCTCTGGCACTCAAAAAGAACACAACGCATGCGCGCATGCACACACACACACACACACACACACACACACACACACACAAACACACACACAGAAATACTTTTTTAAAAACGTGTTCAAAAAGACCAAGTTAGAAGTCTTGGATAGATTGACTCTTAACATTCATAGTAAACTTTGTTTTTTTATTTTGCTCCTGATTGCCATCCAAACACTTTTCTACTCATAAATTCTCCAAATTCACGAGTGAAACACAGAAGTGAGTGGTAATCCATGGGTAATTGCATCATAATAGGATGAAAGGTGGTTCTGTGTTCAAAGAAGCGATGGGCTATCACCTCATTTTAGCGCCAGCACTGATATTACCTGCTCTGGGACTCCAAAGTTACAATACTCTTTAACCTTTACTTACTGACCACCAGCCATCCCTGGATACGACAGTGAACACTTCATACTATCACATTCATCCCACTAAAACTCCTTATGAACCTCTAGTTCTGTAGATAAGAATTCTGAGCACCAGGAAAGATGGTGGCTTACCCCAAGTCCCAGAGAGGAAGCAACAGGTCTTACATGAGTGTTGAGCTGGCTGCTGACCACCACACACTGCTCTGGGTGCTTTACCTGTGACGTTGCAGACACACTTGCCAAGAGACGCTGTGAAACCAATAAACACATGCTAGAAAATTCTATGGCAACAGAGTGCTACAGCCATGCATAAACTTTGTATAATTCCATGACAGAATATCACCTGAAACAGAGTTGCGCAAAAAGAACACATTGTGTCATGAAAACTGCAAGTCCAAAGCCAATGGAAAACAGCTGGACTGAGGGCTCAGTGCTGTCAGGCTTTCCTATGCCCATCTCTCTCACTGCGTTCTCAGACACTCTTCCTCAAGGTTACAGAACTTCTAGAATCTTCCCCCCAGGCCAGGTAGAAAAAGGATCACATTGCTTCAGCATATATCCCAGGATGACTTCAAGGACTGCACAGGTTTTCTTGTGAAACAAACACTGGTGAAGTCTGATCCTGATTGTTTGTAGGTGTGGGTCACTTCCTAGAATCTATATCAAAGCCCAGGAAAATTAGCTTCCCACATAACAACCTGAACTCTGGCAGAGTGGTTTCCTAAGGAAAATGGAGCTCTCTTACCCAAAGAGGAGAGAAAGACTCCTGAAATATTGTTAATAAAAGCACTGTGCCGCATATGAAGATAATGATAATGCCTAGTAAACATTCACTTAGATATGTAATGCTTCAGAAATAAAAAAAACATTTTCATATACACTGTATTGTTTTAGTCTCATTATATTCTTAACAAGGAAAGCCATGCTTTTTAGATGAACAAAATGAGTGAACACAGTGAAGAGACTCATCCAAAGCCACCCAGCTGAGGCAAACCAGAGCCCAACTCCAAGCCTTTGAATCCCAGCCTAAGACTCAGTGCTGCCTCTCTCCCAAACCCTCTGAGAGGCTGGTGTGGTTGAACAACATGTTTTTTTTTTTCTATTGTCCATAATGAGTTACAATATTTAGTGGGCAAACAATGAGTTCTTATCCCCAATTCCCCCCTGCCCTCCCCTCCCCTCTCCGCTGGATAACCTCCTCTATGGGTCGTCTGGATCAGTCCTTGTGACAGGGGACCATGGATAGCCTAGTATTCAGCCAGGTTCTCCTGGCCCTAGTATGTTGTTACTGAGGGGTGCCATGCCTCTGGATAATATTCCCCACCACGGCTCTGACAATCTTTCCGCCCCCTCTTCCGCATAGTTCCCTGAGTCATGGTGGATGAGTATTAAAACTGTTTTAAGGTTGTGACCTTAGGGGTCTTTGTATCAAAAATCGTTGGTTTCTGTCTCACTGGCTTATCCTGTGTTGATTGAATGGCTGTGGCTGTGGGTCCCTTGTTCATCCCAAAATTCTCTGTGGGGTTCCATATGGATCCGCCATGGTATGACTGTGGTGGCTCCTCTTTTGCCAGAATCTCAGCTATCGGCCTACAGTCGGTTGGAAGGGTTAGATGGGCCCCAGCTCTCTCGCTGCATCCTCAAAAATACAAACACAATCTCCATCGGAGAGTGAGATCAGTGTAGGTTAACAAATATACACAATTGTGGATTACCTAGATTCTATTTTTAGTAGCCTCACTGTCAATCGCTCCCATAGTGCAACTTGTCTTGGGAGCCCAAGAGTACGGGATCCGGTGCCTATCGCCCTTAATCCCAAGTTCCAGACAAGGTGTCTCCCTCATTAAGTGGAAAATTGGCTGAATTTGAAAGCTGTTGATTGTCTCCCCCAGGCCCAGGCTCCTCCATTACACAAGTGCTCCTTTCTTGGTTCGCTGTTCTCTCCCAGTAGGAGGTGTGGTCAGCCTACTCGTGGCCGCAGATTGTGTTTCATGTCAGTGGTCTCTGTATATGCGAGCTGTAGTTGATCAGTTTCCCCTGGGAGCCTGTGCAGTGCCTTCCAGCACTACACTAACTGCCTTCTGGGGGCTGGATACTGTTCTGGACATTGAAGGGTCTCTCGATGCTGATCGATGGCATTCTGAGATTTCTTCAGCAACTGGGTTTTGCCTCAGGCCTGGGGAGGGCCCTCAAGAGCTTTGACAGAATTCTGTCTTATTGTGGGAACCTCATGGGTCGCTTTGGTCAAAATCTCAGTGAGGGAAGGAACCAGTGGTTGAAATCACGGGTTATCAGGCTGATCTAATTATTCACAGGCTTAGAGTTTCTCCCCTACTACTCATGGCCCCTCTTGCCAGGCAACGCTCACTACTTTCTCAATAGGTTACAGTATGCTTGAAAGGATTTTATAATTTTGAACCTAATATGGTTTATCCTCATGCTTAAGCCATTCCCCTCCCCCATCCCTTACCCCTCATTCATAACGTCTCACTTCTTTACTAGTCTGCATAAAGAAAACAGTTATAGTGGTTAAGGACCACATATGACGGAGAATATGTGGCGTTCGATTCTCTGTTCTTTTGAGAGTTCACTTAGTAAGATCTGTTCGAAGTCAGACCATTTTTTCCTAAATTTCAATATTTCATTTTTCCTTTCAGCTGAGTAAAATTCCATCATGTAAATATACCACAGTTTCGCTGTCCATTCCTCCATGGATGGGCATTTGGGTTGATTCCAATTCTTGGCTATTATGAATTGAGCTGCTATAAATATGGTTATACAAATGTTTCTGCGTTGAGATGTGACATCTTGTGGATAGATGCCTAATACAGGGATAGCTGGGTCCATTGGAAGGTCTATGTCCATTCTGTTCAGAAGTCTCCACACTGCTTTCAATAGCAGTTGAACAAGTTTGCAATCCCACCAGCAGTGAGTGAGGGTTTCTTTTTCCCCACATCCTCGCCAGCAACAATTGTTGGTTTTCTTTATGATTGCCATTCTGACAGTGGTAAGATGGTATCTCATTGTGGTTTTGATTTGCATTTCCCTGATGCTTAAGGATGCTGAGCACTTTCTTAAATGAGTCAAGGCCATATGTGTTTCCTCCTCTGTGAATTCTTTGTTGAGATCAGTACCCCATTTTGTGAGGGGGCATTTTGGGTTTTTGTTAATAATTTTTTTGTATTCTCTGTAGGTTCTGGAAATTAGGCCTCTGTCTGAGTTGTAGCTGGCGAAAATCATTTCCTAATTTGAAGGGGGTCTGTTGGCTCTGAGTATGGTTTGTTTGTCTGAACAGAAGCTTTTGAGCCTGATCAGGTCCCATTAGTTAAGTGTTTTTTGTATTTCCTGGGCTGCTGGACATTTGCTCAGGAAATTTTTTCCAACTCCTATTTCATGTAGAGTTCCTCCTATTTTTTCTTCCAGGGTGTTCACAGTTACCAGATTTATATTAAGGTCTCTGATCCATTTGGAGTTGATTTTTGTGCACGGTGAAAGGAGTGGGTCTATTTTCATTTTTAAACACGTGTTTATCCAATTCCTCCAGCACCATTTGTTGAAGATGCTATCTTTGGCCCAGCATACATTGTTGGCCCCTTGTCAAAGACCAAATAACTGAAGTTACTTCCATTTAAATCTGGGTCTTCAATTCTGTTCCATTGATCTGTCTTTCTGTTTTTATGCCAGTACCATGCTGTTTTCATTACTATGGCTTTGTAATATGTTTTGAAGTCAGGGATGGTGATACCTCCTGAGTAGGATTTTTTACTTAGAATAGTTTTGGCTATCCGAGGTCTTTTGCTCTTCCAAATAAATTTAGAAATTATTTTTTCTATGTCTGTGAAGAAAGAGGTTGGGATTTTTATCGGCATAGCATTGAATCTGTAAATCGCTTTTAGCAGGATTGCCATTTTTACTATATTGATTCTCCCTATCCATGGATATGCAATATCAATCCATCTTCTCATTTCCTCTATTTCCTTCTTGAGTGTTTCAATATTTTCCTTATATAAGTCTTTTACAACCTTGGTTAGTGATATTCCAAGGTATTTGATTTTCTTTGAGGCTATAGAAAATGGGACAGTCTCTCTGATGTCTTTTTCTGTCTGCTTGTCTTCTGCATATAGAAAGGCTACTAATTTTTGTGTGTTAATTTTGTATCCTGCCATGTTGCAGAAGGCATTAATCACCTTCAAGACGTTACTGATACTATTATTTGGGTCTGATATATAAAGGATCATGTCATCTGCAAAGAGGGATAGTTTAATTTCTTCCTTTCTGATTTGTATCCCTTTTATGCCCTTCTCTTGTCTAATCGCTTGGGCTAGAACTTCAAGCACTATGTTAAAGAGCAGTGGTGAGAGGTGTGAGTGGGCAGCCTTGCTTTGTTCCTGAATTGAGTGGGAACTCCTTGAATCGTTCCCCATTGAGTATGATCTGTGCTTTAGGAGTTTTGTATATTGTCTTTATTAAGTTGAGGAATAGGCCATCTATTTCTATTCTTTCAAGAGCTTTGAACATGAAGAGGTGTTGAATTTTGTCAAAAGCCTTCTCCGCATCTATTGAGATAACCATGTGATTTTTGTGTTTGAGCCGATTAATATGATGTATTACATTTATCGACTTGCGTATGTTGAACCATCCCTGCATCTCTGGGATAAAGCCAACTTGGTCAGGGTGGATAATATTTTTGATGTAGCATTGTATCCGGTTTGCTAGGACTTTGTTCAGGATTTTTGCATCTAAGTTCATCAGAGATATGGGTCTGTAGTTCTCTTTTCTTGTTGCATCCTTGCCTGGTTTGGGGATTAGGGCAATGGTAGCCTCATAGAAGGTGTTTGGAAGCCTTTCCTCTTTTTCTATGTTTCTATCAAGCTTCAGAAAGAGTGGTTTCAGCTCTGTGATGAAGGCTTGGTAGAATTCAGCTGAGAAACCATTTGGTCCTGGGCTTTTCCTTTTGGGAAGGTTTTTGATTACATCTTCAATCTCTGTGGATGTGATAGGTTTTTTAGTGCTTTTAGCTGCTCTGGGTTAAGCTTTGGCAGTTGGTAGGTGTCCAAAAACTTATCCATTTCTTCCAGGTTCTCTAATTTTGTGGAGTAGAGGTTTTGGAAGTATGACCTGATGATTCTTCCAATGTCTTCAGGTTCTGTTGTGATCTCACCATTGTCCTTTCTGATTTTGTTGATTTGGGATTTCTCATTTCTTCATTTGATTAGATTGGCCAGGGGTTTGTCAATCTAATTAACTTTTTCAAAGAACCAACTCTTTGATTTATCTATTTTTAAAATTTTTTTCTTTATTTCCAATTTATTAATCTCAGCTCTGATTTTAATTATTTCCTTTCATCTTGAGCTCCTCGGGTTAGCTTTTTCCATGTGTTCCAATGATCTTAGATGGGTGGTTAGGCGATTGATTTGAGACCTCTCTGTCTTTGATATGAAGGCAGTTAGTGCGATGAAATTTCTCCCCTCAGGACTGCCTTCATTGTGTCCCATAAGTTCTGATATGATGTGCTATCGTCATCATTTATTACTAGGAAATTATGAATTTCCTGTTTTATTTCTTGGATGACCCAATCATTTTTTAGGAGTGAATTATTCAGGTGCCTGTACTTTGTATTTTCTGGATCCTGTTCCATTGTTAACTTCTACCTTTAACGCACTATGGTCTGATATGATGCAAGAAACTACATCGATCTTCCTGAATTTGTTTAGGGAAGATTTGTGACATAAGATGTGATCAATTTTAGAAAAAGTCCCATGTGCTGCTGAGAAGAATATATATTCTGTGTCTTTGTGGTAGAGCGTTCTGTATATATCTGTTATCCCCAGCTGGTCAATGGTGTCATTAAGCTCCATTATGTCCCTGCTGATCTTCTGTTTGGTTGATCTGTCTAGAGCTGATAGAGATGTATTAAAGTCTCCTACTATGATGGAATTAGAGTCTATTTCTGCTTTATTTTTGGGTAGGGTTTCCTTTATGAACTGTGTTGCACCCAAATTTGGTACATATATGTTAATGATGGTGATATCTTCCTGATGGATCATTCCTTTGATGAGTAAGAAGTGACCATCATTATCCTTTTTAATTGATTTTGGCATAAAGTCTATTTTGTCAGAAATTAATGTAGCCACACCTGCTTTCTTTTTACTTCCACATGCCTGATAAACTGTTTTCCATCCTTTTACTCTAAGAATATTGCTGTCTTTAGAAGTAAAGTGCGTTTCCTGAAGGCAACAGATGTAAGGGTCCATTTTTCTGATCCACCCTGCAAGTCTGTGTCTTTTTATAGGGGAGTTAAGTCCATTTATATTCAGTGATATAACAGTGAGGTTTGCTTTAAGCCCTGCCATGATGAAGGGTTAATGGGGTTTGTTGTCTGTGTTGCTGTTATTAGCGCACTGACTGTGGTTGTCGTGTCTGATCTCTGGAACTCTTCTGAGGTAGATTTCTTGTTTCTTCTGTGTGGGATATCTCTTGCAGGATCTTCTGAAATTTTGGCTTTGTTTTCAAATAGTCATAGAGCTGGTTTACTTCATGGAACACTTTCACTTCTCCATGTATCATGAGGGATAGCTTTGCTGGGTACAGTAGTCTAGGTTGAAAGCCATACTTCTTTAGTTCCCTGAGTCATAGTGGGTGAGTTTTAAGCCTGCTTTGTTGTTGAGATCTTAAGTACATGGGTCAGTCATGCTGTTGCTTACCTGCCAGTTCACTTATGTGAGATAGTGACCAGACTGGAACTCAATGCTTGGATAAGGTAACTTTACTATATTCTGGATCCTTCCATATTGTCTCCCACTCCTGAGCCATGTATGTGCTTAGCACCCAATGAAGGACTTCAGCTTTTCTTGTAGAACACCATGATGTTGAGGTTGGAGACAGTGAGAACTGACAAGTTCAAGTTTGTCCTCATTGGTCCAGCTCATGCCCACTGGGCTTAGTTGTTTGTTCTCCCTCACTTGATGGTGTCAAAGAAAAGCAGAGTGAGAGATACTAAAGAACAGCATTACAGACTTTACTCAGAGGCACTATTGCAGTAAGTATGCAGGGATCCTTTAAAAATGAACTTCTAAATGACGCTACTAAAGTGAAGTAGGGAGACCAGGCCCAATGCAGCAAAGTGGAAATTTATAGCCAAGGAGGAACCAGATGTGGACAGCAGATAGACACTGCTAAGAGGAGGCAGCAGGGAAGAGGAAGGATTCTGGCTAGACAACCTAACAGGAGTCTTTTGCAAGACAGGTCAGGATGATCAGACATGACTTGAGGTGGTAATGGATGAGAAACCTGATCAGTTTTGAAGGTTATCAGTGGGGGATTCTGGCTAAACCAGCTCACCAAGATTTTTACTAAAATTGGACAAACCAATGAGAGTCCAAAGCTAGAGTCTAATTGAGAAAACTTCTCAGAGTAACCTGACTAGAGTTGGTCAGCATGCACCTTCCCATCCCAAACCCTTGCCCCTGCTTAGTTCATGATCCATCAGCAAAGCATAATTGGCAGGCTCACAGAGACTGCTTAACCAGTCCCCAAAATTGAATAGATGCAATCTCTGTTTCAAGTTACACATCTACAAATCATTGATCCATATAATAACACATATAAATATGGGTATTGTATGTTTACATATTTGCATAACTACTATATACTACTTAATAATAATAAATTTATAATGATTCTGTTTCTCTGACTGAACTCTGATTTCTATAGGGGTTATCTGAGTAAAGGCTCATGTTCGATGCCAAAAAGTCCATTAAAGGTTAATTTTATCTCAGAAATGTTAAATTCTGTACAACATAAAAACCTAAATTAATATAATTGACATTTGATTAAAATGTCAGCCCACTGTCACTAGGAAAGATTACAAAGAAAAGTGTAAAATATAGTCATAAGAAATGCTGACAAGGAAAAATCATGTAAAAACACTAAAAAAATAACCAATTATCAGAAAGACTGGAGATCCACAATAATGGAAGTTTGAAATGCATCTCACATATTTTTTATGACCCAGCAATAGATTTTCCTGAGCACCTTGATTTCAATCAATATTTTGATTCTGACATTTTCATGGATTTTACAAGTTCTATTCCTAAACAGCCAAATTAACTGGTTGAGAGACTGAAGAATATTCTTACAAAGAAAAAAGGATGTTGCCTTTACACTTCACATTATTAGCTTGGGAAAATGGAGTTACTCAGTAATTGAATATAAATAACTATAAATATTTAGTAGTTTCATACCCTGATGCAACTCTGCATTTATCGGTCTCACTGACAGACCCATTAACCATTTAAGCCTGGAATCCAAGGTTTGCACAAGCTCTGAATTATTTATTTCATCATAAAACTGTGCCAAGTTCTCTGGAAAGTATTATCTGTTGGCTGTAAAGTTCCACTGGTATGCATCTATAGTAGGAGGAGAAAACTTACCCAAAACAACTTTGTTTCATTCTCATCCTAGAGATCAGAGGAAAGTACTCAGTCTACTGAGAAAGTTTCATTCTTTGGAATGAAAATCTGGACAGTGTTGCTATCCATGAAGGAAGGCAAATTCCATTTTCAGATTGCCCTTGATTTTTTGATGTAACAGCCAAAGCCATCACCCTGGACCCCTGTTCTCAATTTTATCATGAGGGTATTAATACAAAAGCAGCTATGATCGGTGTGCTTAATAATAAAACAAAGTCAAGTTGAATTCAAAATTTTGTTACCTTGAAATCTATCTGACTAGAAAAGACTTCATAGGGTAAATATTGAAGTGGGCTTTCTCCCTTTGCTGCAGGATCTCTTTGCCATTTTTTAAGCTGACAGGTTGTTCTGTGTCCAGACCTGAAATAATTCATAACATAGATCATCTTTAATTCACAGTTTTCCTGGTGGGTATGCTGGGTGAATATTATTAGTCTTCCCAATTTTAAAGACGAGGTAAGTGAGGCTCAGAGTTGAGCACCTTATTCTAAAGTCACAAAACTAGGAAGTGACAGTGCTGAGACCTGCATCAACTCTATGCCCAAGCCTGTGCTTCTCTTTTGTTCATAGTCAAAACTTTGCAAAGACTAAACCTACCAAGATCACAAGGAAACGAGCCATTCATGTCTTTGGGACATAGTTTGCATATTATCCATCTAATGCTATTGAACAAATCAGTCCAGAACATTATTTGACAATTAATTTTTCTATGTGGGTCAATATTTAGAAGTGGCTTGGCTGGGCAGTTGCTTTGGGTTTCTCATGGATGTTGTAATGATTGGTTTTGATTGTCAACTTGATAGAAATCAGAATATCCTTGAAGCCATACCTCCAGGAGCACCTGTGAGAGGGTTTCCTTGGAGGATTAACTGAGGAAGGAAGACCAGCCCTTATAGCAGGCAACAACTTCCAAAGGCAGCCCAGATACATAGATTGAAAAAAAGCAGCATGGCCTGCCTTTGCTTCTTCTTTCAGAGCAAGTGTGTTGATTGCCATGCTGTGATGACAACAGACTCCAGCTTCTTTGGCTTTCCAACAAGAACTCAATGCCAATGACCCTCAAGGAAAGTTCCAGACTTTCAGCTCCTGACTGGGATTGCCAACTCATGCATCTTCATGGACAAACAATTGACAGGGTCTCTGCTTCTCTTGTTTTCCATTGTTGGACTACACAGCCTCGATCATGTGAACCAATGTAACCACTCCTCTTTTATAATATATATGTAACACATATACATATACACATATATACATATACATAAATTCTATTGGTTCTATTTCTCTACACAACCCTCTAAAAAACCTACTGCACTGGGATTTCCAACTTCTGTCCATCTGAGTCCTTGGTGGAGGCTCCAGGTTCTGCTTCCAAGGTGGCTACACACTCAGCTGCCAAGTTGATCATCACTCTTAACAGGAGACTTCAGTTTCTGCCCAAGTGGACCTCTCCACAGGACTGCATGAGTTCCTCACAGCTTGATGGCTGGCGTCTTCAGAGCATGAAATCCCTAAAACAAAGAGATAAGCTGTAATTTTTTCCATGATCTTACCTCAGAAGTCATGCAGTATGACTTACACATTCTCTAGTAATCACACAGGCCAAGCTTCTTTCAGTGTGAGAGGGGACGGCATAAGGACATGAATGCCAAGTCAGGATCCCAAGGCAGGGGAAACATCTTGGAAGGGGATCACAGTAGATCTGTCCATGACAGTGTTTCAGTTGCCTGTCTGCAGGGAGCCAGGACAATCGCCATTACAAGATGACGCCCACTTCCTTGCAGCTAAGTGGTAAACAACTCCATATTAGGCAATGCTTTGGTGAGAGACGCACCTCTGGCTTTGCGCATGTGCGGATTATGTATTGGTCCCTAGCCAATCCCGTGGCGCCTGGTGATGGCGAGCTGGCGTCAGCCAATCATGGGGCGACCCATGTCCCTGCTCCCTATATAAGCAGCTGACTTCTAGCGCTCGGGGCCCCTCGCTTCCTGCTCTCCCTTCAATCAAAAGGCTCTCCAATAAAGTGTGATTTGAGAAGAATCCTCGAGTGGTGGTTGTTCTTCCTCGCTGGTCGAGGAGCTCGCCGCAACTGGTGCCAAAACCCGGGAAACTCGGACACCGAGTGAGGGGCCGAAGAGGATTCAGAACTCGACACACGGAGAGGAGACGTCGAACCAAGAAACACCACATTGGGTCCCAAGCCGGCTGACAAGAGTGGTCAAGGTGGATCAAGAGGAGGATCGGAAAGATGGCTGTGGCAGCGCTGACCCTCTGGACGCTGATGATGCTGGTCATGAACAAGATGAGCCCCACCCAGGGGGAACAGAGATGGGGGATCCTGTCGGCTTTCCCCAAACCCATGCCTGTCCGCCATAATGCGGCGGTGTTTCCTCAATTCTTCACAACTCAAAAGGCATTGGGACTTCCCATGCTCCCTATAGACATGCAAGTAGCCCCCTTGGGAGAGAACAGAAGTTTTCAGGAGGAAGGATCCCTGTGTTTTACGCTTGAA
>PVHP010005825.1:0-63433 GCA_004024765.1 Zapus hudsonius
CTTAGTTAGTAATACTGTCTCAGTATTTGTCCATCAATGAAATCATGTACCACACTACTGTAAGACGTTAATGTTGGCAGAAAGAACTAGATAAGGAATGAGGTAGCATATGAAAGCTCTCTGTAATTTCTATGATTTTTCTCTTGTTTCCAAAGAAATATTATTTATTTATTTGAGAGAGAGAGAGAGAGAAAGAGAGAGAGAATGGTCATGCCAAGGCCTCTTGCTGCTGCAAACAAACTCCCGATGAATGGGCTATTTTGCGCATCTGCCTTTACGTGGGTAGTGAAGAATTGAACACAGGCCATCAGGAAGTGCCTTTAACCACTGAGCAATCTACTCAGCCCTCTGAATTTTTTTTATATAAACATGAAATTATTCTAAAAACAAAATCTCTTTCATAAAGTAGAGACACTAAAAGAAAATAATAAATGGTAGTTTTGACTGGGTTTAAAAACCTTTTTATTTATTAGAGAGAAAGAGAAAGAGACACAAAGAGAGAGAGAAAACAGAAGGATGGCCTGTCACTTGGTGCATCTGGCTTTACATGTGTACTGGGGACTTGAACCCTCACCAGTAGGCTTTGCCTCTAACCACTGAGCCAGCTCCCCAACCCTTGCTGGGTTTTGACTTACTGGCTACTTGAACTGCAAAAAACTGTTTGCAATTGCTCTGCAGCGCCCAGCTAAGGGCTGGGGAGATTGCTCAGTGGTCAAAGTTAAAGCCTGCCGGCTATTTGTAGACGTGAGTGGACAACCTGGGGTCTGGGTGTCAGTCTTTGCCTTCGACCTTGTTTGAGACAGGGTCTCTCTTGTTGTTTTCCCACCACAAACGCCAGACTGGCAGGTCCCCGTGCATTGGGGTTCTCCCGATCCACCTCCCACTGCTCTGGGAACACTTAGAATGATAGACATGTGTGCTATTGCGTCTGGCTTTACGTGGGTTCTGGGGATCCCAACTCCAGCCATCAGGCTTGTGCAACAAGAGCTTGTAACCACTGTACCGCCCCCCAGCCCCAAGTAGGATGTTTGCCAAGCATTGTCACAGAGGTAAAAGATTTGTTTCTCATTTTGGAACAACTTTTAAGCAGGGACACTGACTCTGTGCCCCAAAACTTAACAGTCATATAGTCAGTGGCAGCGAGTCTGTCTCCTCATCCTTAAAGTGAGACAAATTCATGATCTCCTGTTTCACTAGGAGAGAGAGGAGTAAGTACAGAGGATGTGTGTAAGACTCCTGGGCAGGAGGTAGGAATGGATGATAGCTTTTCATGTTAGGCAAAACTGAATAAGTGTTTTCTAAGAATTCCCACTACATAGCCTACCTGAGTTTATGCATTCACTGTAATTAAGAGTCATGTCTATTAAAAATTCTCTCAATGACACTCAACTTTACTGAAGCATAGGAAATAACTGGGAACTGTAATAGTTGTAAGAAATGAAATAAAATGAGGCTAATGTAAATAAAAAGGAGTTACCTACTGGCTTTTCCCAATTAATTAGCATATGCACATTCAATTATTCATACCTTAGGGAACTCATTTAGGCAATCAGGTGTCCCATAAATATTCATCTTATTTACCTTCCGTGTTTCTGTCATTAGGATTGGAAATTGGCAATGTTTTCTCAATATATTTCACAACTGGTTGCTTTGAAAAAGATTACCTGGGACCAAATTCGTATGTCATTAATGGTGAAAGTAATCTGCCACATGAATGCTGAATGAACAATAGGATGCTTTGCTGGTTGTCACCTCCTGGTTGAGGCCTCCTTCACCCCCCCCCCCCCAAAGCAAGTGTTCTACTGTGGCCTGGATGGGACCTCAGAGGTGCGCTTCTGACCTTCGGCCACTAGCCTGCACTCTTGAATAGTTTATCATCTGGGAAGCTGGCCTGGACCCACAAGGACTGAGAGCCATACACTTCAGTTCCAATTTATTGAAGGACAGAAAGAATGAGATTTGTTTATTTTTTGTTTAGCCTACAAAGAATTGGGTTTCATTACGGTGTTTTGCAAACAAAATTTGTCTTTGTTTCCTTCCCCCCAATTTTGCCCTCTCCTAACAGAGCCTATTTTCTGCTTTCCTGTGACAGGTTTCCCTTCCTTTCCCCACCCTTGTCCTCATTTCGGGGTGCCCTCTCATGTTCTCCTATCTACTTTTCTATCCAATATCCATGTTTCTATCACTTTATTTATGTGCATACAGACAGTAAACATTAGAACCACATATGAGAGAGAACATGCAGTTTTTGTCTTTCTGGGATGGTTTAGCTCACTTAGCATAATATTTTCCAGTTTCATCTATGTTCCTGAAGACTTCATAATTTCATTTTTCTTTAGAGCTGAACAGAAATATATTATGGATATGCACCACATTTTCATTCTCTGTTCTGTTGATGGACAGCTAGGTTGATTCCATTCCCCAGCTATTGTGAAGAGAGCAACAATGAATATGGATATGCAAGTATCTCTAGTCAATAGAACATCTTTACCTATGCCCAGGAGTGGTGTAGATGGATGCCATGCTGGCTGGTGAGGATATGGGGAGAGGGGAATAATTATTTGCTATTGGTGGGATTATAAACCGGAGCAGCCACTATGCAAATCAGTGTGGGGGTTGCTCAGAAAGAAAGTGATTTATAAACGTGAAAGAATTGTGTCACCAGCACAGACATGATCCCACCTAAGCATTGTTTGTGTGTGTGTGTGTGTGTGTGTGTGTGTGTGTGTGTGTGTGTGTGGTGGGGGAATGGAGAATTTGTGAACATGGTACAAAAGGAAAACTCTGGGTCACTCGCTAGTCAAGGTGAAGAATTCTAACACTGTGATGACAGGCCTGTCTGAGCGTGGGGCTCTATGCATTACAGACTCCATGTCCTCGATCTGTTTCCTAGTGAATGTACTGGTGGCCTTCTGCCAGATTGCCTAGCCTCAAATGGATATCAAAGACAAAGTTGTTTGGAAATGAAAACCATCAGCTTTTCCCTGCTATTTCCAAGGAATTGGTTCCAAGAGTCCTGCCATTAAAGGTACAAAAATCTATGGCTACTCGAAATGAAATGGTATATTATTTCATATAGGCTGCAAGTACCCTTCCAAATACTTAAAAAAATTTAGAGTGTATATGTGTATATGGATGCACAGGTGTACATTTGAAGGCCAGAGTTCAACATTGGGTGTCTGTCTCAATCACTCTCTGCCTTATGTTTTGATACAGGGTCTCTCATTGAAACCCAAGCAAATGAGTGCTGGGGATCCTCCTGTCTCCACCTCCCCAGTCCTGGGATAATAGGCATGCACCACCACATCTGGTTTTTTCATGGGTGTTGGGGATCAAACTCAGGTCTTCATGCTTGCATAGCAAGCACATTACCCGTTACCCACTGAGCCATCTCCCCAGCCTCATCCGATATATTTTCAATCACCCCTAGGTGACTTACATTACCTACTGCAATGTAAATGCGGTACAAAGAGTTGTTATACTAGATTGCTTGGGAAATAGAGACAAAATATTTCAATGCTTCACAAAAGCGTTAAACTATTTTCCATCTTCAATTGTGTGGACCGTCAGGTCTGGATAGAGAGGGATAAATGTACTACATATTTCTACATTTTTAAACTTTTATTTATTTATTTGTAAGCAGAGACAGAGAGAAAAAACATACAGAGAAAGAGTGGATGGGTGCACCAGGGCCTCCAGTCGGTGCAAATGAACTCCAGACACATGTGCAGCTGTGCATCTGGTTTTACATGGGTCCTGGGGAATCAAACCCCGGGGCATTAGGCTTTGCAGGCAAGTGCCTTAACTGCTGAGCCATTCTCTCCAGCCCTGTTGTATTTATTGCTTGTGTTTCTTGAGTGTCTAACAGGGCCAGGTACTGTGCTGGGCTGTTACATAATCTCTCCCTCTTATGACACCTCCCACCTCCACAAAAGTCTTCACTGGCTTCCTTTTGCAAACAAGGAAATCAAGGTTTCCTGAGAGCAAGCAAGAATGAGCTAGAGAAGCCCAGGTGGGTCCATGGCACCCCAGAGCCCATCTCCTCCTTCTAGAGATCAGGCTACTTTGTGGATGAACTCCTGAAACAGAGCATTTGCAACTTGGAAGGTATCTTTCTCCTTCCAGTCATCCTGTTTCCTCTGAAAGGTTTCAGAACACTCCTCAGCTTTTTCTCTCTTAGGGTCAGGAAACAGCCAGAAAATTTCATAGAGCAAATTACAAGTGTCTTTTCCACCTCTTGCCCTCAGGGCCACAGATAAAAGCCTTTTTCATTGTCTCTAAGAGACACGGTCAGCATTGCCGTATGAGCTAGCAGGACCATTTGCTTTCCAGACAAGAGCTAGTCTAAGCTTTGGGATCCACACTTGAAATAAAACAATATGTTGCAGAATGGGCTCTGAAAGACCCTTTGAGAGGGAAAGGTCTCCAGCGTGCACAGCAAGGCAAGGGTTTCTTGTTTCTTTCTCTCACCCTCAAAGGATAAAAACCAGGGACTATGGTGTGCAAGATATCATGGGATGGCCTTTAGGTGTGTGTGTGTGTGTGTGTGTGTGTGTGTGTGTGTGTGTGTGTGTGTGTGTGTATGTTTGTCTGTGCACACAAGCAGGTGTGCACGTGTCAGGGTACATGCCTGGAGGCTAGAGGACAACCTCCTGTGTCACCTTCCACCTTGCTCGATCCCTTATTGTCCACAGGCTAGGTCATCCATGAGCTTTGGCCCATTGTCCTGTCCACCTTGCATCGCACCATAGGTGAGCTGGGATTCCCTATGCTTGCTATACTATATCCAGCCTTATGTGGGTTCTGTGGATCCATCCACTGAGCTATCTCCCCAGCCCTGGAATGGCCTCCTCAGAGTTCTGTCCTGTTCAATACTAAGGCCACTGTTCTAATCTCTCCCCTCCTCCCCTCGCCCCCACTTCTGGAAGTGATGGTGTGTTTTGTTGGAAGTTCAGGATAGCAACTTTGGCTGTGGCGTAGACATTTGCAGACTTCAGTCAATACTGCTGGTAGAAGCCCCGGTCCCTTGCAGCCAGCACACAGCATGAGTGGCCAGGCTTCCCCAAAGCTCCTCTGCTCATTAGAGCCATCAGTTAACCCCCTGCCCCTGCCCGTTGCCTACTTATTGTAATTAATTTTATGGCCCTTTTAAAAGGAAAGAGAGAACAGAAAAGGGAGACCTGTGCATTTTATGCTACAATGCACAAGCAATTGAAAGTTGTAGGGAAAGAAGGGGGGAAAAAGATCCAAGCACCAAATGTTTAGCAGGCTTTTCTTCTATTTTAAATGAGCAACCTATTTAAATCAATTATCAGCTCAAAATGAGCAGGCTGATCTAATTAGTCTTGGCCCCTGGGGGGTTAACGAATGAAAGGGAGGTGCAGGGTACATGTGGGCTTTCTCTGGAGTCTTTGGGACTGACCACACTCACACAGACCCCCTTCTAGGTGGCAAAATCTTTGAGAATTACAGAGAGAAGAAAAGAGAGGCATTATTCCTTCAGTCAGCAGAATGACTAAGCATTGGGAGGCGTATTTTCAGCCCCGGTTTTACCCTACAGTGATCATTACCACTTGATAAGTAGCTCAGAATTGCAAATAAATCAATTCGTGTTTTCTTTAAGTGTGTTCGAGAGGGAACAACGTATTGACTTCAGAAGAAAAAATGCTAGTGAGTAATGACAGCTTCAGGCCTGAGTCTTAGTACACAGAAACTCCTCTCCTGCCGGGTCAGACCTTCCTCTTTATTTAATCAGAATGGCCCCTGGACATTAATATATACTTAATTAAGGAACTAATATAAGGAAGCAGACGTGGGAGAGATGATGAGCAATAAGTTAGTGAGTGTTGAACTGGAAGGTCTCAAGTTTCCCAGGATTTTTTTTTTTTTTTAATACATCCTTTCAAGCGCTCCTCCGTGTAAGGAAGTAGATATTTGCTTTTTGGGTTATGACATTTCTTACCCCAAATGTTAACTCTTTGGTAAATGTTACAAGTATTTATGGTTTGGGAATTTGATATCTGTTACTTTTTGAATTCCTCTTTTCTAGTGGAAACGACCCAGGTTTGGTTTCCAGGCAGTCCAACTCTGATGCCAAGGAGAGTGACCTTAGGTAACTTGCTTTTCATTTGCATGATATTTATTTTTGCATGTGTTTGCATGCGGGTTGTGCATGCTCATGTATGTGTGGGCACACATGTGTGTGTGTGTATGCCTGCATGTTTGTGCACATGTGTAGAGGCTAGAAGACAACACTGAGTGTCTTCCTCAGTTTTTATGAACCGTATATTGTGACACAGGATCTCCCACTGAATCTGGAGCTCACTGATATGCTCTACTTGCTGGCCAGCAAGACACAGGGATCCTCCTGTTTCTGCCTCCCTAGTGCTGGGACACTTGGCTTTTACATGCGTACAGGGGATCTGAAGTCAGGTCTTCATGCTGTGTGTGTGGCAAGCACTGACTGAGCCATCTCTCTACTCCTGACCTTAGGTAACTTTCTTCCCATCTCTGAGCCTCAGTTCACATGGAGAACGTTTCACTGGTTTGTCTGAGGACTGAGATCCTATGTAGAAAGTGATGATAGTTTGCCTCTCCATTTCCACTCTTGCCCCCCAGAAACACAAGGTCACTTCTACTCTTCACAAAATGCTCTGAACAAAGGACGAGTGATGATTTGTATTGACTGTCAGCTTGATAGAATCTAGAATCACCTGTGAGGGATTATGTAGATTAAGATAGCATGTCTGTGAGGATCTTGATTAGGTTAATTAAGCTGGAGTCTTGGACTTTTGCTCTCTGTTCTTTACTGTGCTTAATGTTGCCAGCTGCCTCAAGTTCCTGCCCCAGCGCCTTCCCTGCCCGTGATGGGCAAGAACCTAGAACTACAAGTTGAAATAACCCCCTCCTCCCTTCAACTGGTTTTTGTCAGATATTTTATCCCAGCATCAAGAAAGGTACAGGATGGAGGTGATCTTGTATTTTCCAAAATAATGAAGCAAGGGTGCAAACTTTCTTGTGTTGAGTTTTATTTGAATTAGGACATTTCTTCAAGACCCTTCTTGAAGGAGTAACAATGAGTTACAGACCCTTGCCTCAAATAAGGATGGGGAAAAAGATGGCTTCCAAAATAGTCCTAATAGTTACTTCATACTTATTGACTAGGGAAAAAAATGTATCCATGAGATGCTTAAAGGAACCATCACTCTCATTATGTTTTGGAGAAACCAGTCACTGCTAAAGTGGCTGTTGTGGCTTGAATGTGTTCTGTCCCCGCCCCCCCCCCCCAGGCCCACCATGCTTGAACACTCAGTCCCTAGTTGATGGTGCTGTTTAGGAATGGTGCAGAACCTTTAGGAGGTAGAGCCTTTTAGAGGGAGTGGGTCACTGGGGGCAGGCCTTGAGGTTTTAAAACATGGCCCTACTTCCTGTTTGTCCTCTGCTTCCTGACTCTGACTGCAATGTGACCAGCTCAGTCTCCTACTCCTGCCACCATGTATCCCCTGCCATGAACTGTAAGCCAGCATAAATCCTTTACTTCTTTAGGTTGCTTCTGGTCATTTGTTCACAGCAATAAGAAAGCCATGAATGCAGTGGTTTATTGAAATGCCTGGTCTGAGCTGTTATTAGAAGCAGGCGATGACTCCAAGGAACTGGACCAGAAGTTACCACTTGTTAGTGAAAAACAACTCTCCCCAGTGTCTCTGCCCACACTCCTCCTACCCACCACATTGGATTTCAGCAGGGCAAGAGAAAATCTGGAAAACATTGCAACCTCTTGCAACTACAATACTAGTAGGTATTTCTATGTGACAAGATGCTTCATGGATGCAAACTAGCTGTGTAGTTTAGATTACAGAATGAGATCTTGGTCTTTAATCAATAAAATGGCCAGAAACACTGGCCTATATGAAAATCCAAATTCTGCTGTCTCATGTCAATTCAGGATTCTTTCCAGTTTCAGCAAGGAGAGAGATTCTTGGCGATAGCCCACTGTTTCAGGTCAGAGTTCCCACAATGAACTGGGAAGCGCCTTGTTGGAGATGAAAGTGATGAATTTCGGAAGACGAGAGAAAACTGTAGAATCTCCTGTGAGCTGGATTTCAGCTTTGTGTGACAAAGGGTGGGCGTGGGAGCATTCAGGAGCACGTACAAAGGAATGCTGGAAATAATTTGCTATTTTTAGAGACACAGAAAGACATAGAGAAAGAGGGAAGAAAAATCTTTTGCAGTCATGGAATGAAAACTTTGTAGTTCATCATAGTTTCAACATGGGTTCTTACAATGATTTATTCAATTAACCTCTCGCCTGGAACCCCCCATCTTTAAATAAGCAGAAACTCAGAACAACAATTATAACTTTGCTAACGAGAAGCCGGCAAAGTATTAAGTGTTTCAAAAACCCACTATTGGAGCTAGCTAATTTTTAAACATATAATTACCTCTTTTATTATACTTTGATTAGATTAAAATTAATGCATTATTAAGTCATGATATGTTCAACCTTCTAGACCTCTGTATAGACATAGATAGCAATTCCTTTTTCCCCCCTTTCCCCAGGTCTAAGTTAATTAAATTCCCTTTAATTATAATTTACTAAAAAGCTTCACTTTTGCCACTATTATGTCTTTTGAACTTTGAAATTCAAAAAAAAAAGGACCTTAAAATGGTCTTTTACAGGAGAAATGAACTGTCAGCGAATTCAGGCAAAATTAATTATTTCAGCTTGATAAACCTTTTCATCTATTTGACTCCTTATACAGAAAAGCCAATTAATAATGTCAAACATGCTTTGCCTCCGGGGACCTGCAAGTTCTAATGAGTGTGTTTACTGTGGGGTGGCTTCCGCGATGAGCTTCACGTAGAAATTTTCTAATCGCGCCACACCTGTCAAGCGTAGTCTCATTATGTGTGTACCAAGGGCAAACCTCATTTTGTCAGGAGTGGTTTTCGAAGAACTAACAGATGCCTGGGGAATGCAGGACTGTCGGCCAGTAGACGAGTCACTTAATTACCCATCAGAGCAGTCGGGGTGAATACTTAATGCTCTTTAGTTCTGACCTCCTTCATCCCAACTCCATGGGCACAGACCATCCTTTCACTGACCCAGAGAGCCTCCGTCCTGTCCTTCTCCTTGACCATGGCCCTGGTCTCCTGGGCCCTCCAAGGTCATGATTGATGAGGTGCCTCTGGAAACAGTCATTAATCATGCTTGTACCACAAGTGGGGCCATGTGGGGGCTCTGCTCCACCTGCATGGGAGCTGATAATCATTTGATTGGTGGGGGTGGAGCCTGCAGTGGCCACCTCTGAGTGAAACCCCTCCCAACACCCAAGTGTCTTTCTGACTTACGGGAAGCTCAACTGTGGGGTTGGAACGATATCTCAGTGGTTAAAGGCTCTTGCTTGCAAAGCCTGATGGCCCGAGGTTCGATTCCTCAAGTATCCACGTAAACCCAGATGTGCAATGTGGCCCATGCTCTGGAATTCATTTGCAGCAGTGGCAGGAGGCCCTGGTGTGTCCATACTTTCTCTGCCTCTCCCTCTTTTCTCTTTGTCTGCCTCTTTCACTCCCATTCAAATGAATAAAAGTGTTTTTTTTTTTAAAGCCTAACAATGTAGCTATTTAGCAGAGATTAGGGGTTCACATCCTGGAGGGTGTGCTTACTTCCTAGAAGTGCTTCTAAAACTTTGTTCAAACTGGTTTCTGATTCAAGGGCATCTGAGCAGGCCTGAGATTCTGCATTTGCCAGCCCTTGATGGTGATGAAGAAGTGTGGGCCACAGGCAGAAGCCAGTTGGAGCCTGAGATCTTGGACAGGTTGTTTAACCATTATGGACCTTCCTGCCTGAATAACACATTCCAGAAGATTCTGTTCCTTCGAGAGCTTGCGGGATATAAGACCAGCTCTACCATGCGCTCAGGTCTATCATGTCCGCTGTGTCTGGTCTCTTCCCTCCACCTTGCAGTACCTATGGTGGCTTCAATGGTCTCCTAGCAGCTTCACCTAGTGCATGTTGGAATCCAAGCAGCCTCCCCATCCACTCTCCCTTGGCTAGCTCCTCCTAGCTTTAATCTTTCTCATGGCCACGCCCTCATTGTTAGAATACCTTCTCAGCTCTGGAACAACTAGGGGTTCTCCTTTGTGCTTCCCTGAACCCCTTCTGATTTGATCACAGTCCTATGTTGTGATGAACCACTTCCTCCTTCACATCTGCAAGTTGGTTGAAGCCACTTCATGGGAATTCAGTTGTTGCTCGAGCTCACCCTTCTCCAGAGCCTTCTGTGGCCTTCTCCTCTTCTTCTATGGCCTCCTTTTTTGAAGCCAGAACATTGAATGATTTTGCAAAGGTTGTGGAAACCCAGAGCACTGAGCTGTCTTCCCAGCCCAGTAGCCAACTCCTTGAACCTAACTTCCTCTGCCTTTCATAGCCCTCGTCACTTCTTCATAATGGCAGCAGCCTCCCTCTTACTGGATTCTCAAATTCTAGTTCATTTCTTGTCTACTTCAGCCTTCATCGAGTCACCAGAATCATTACCTTAAATTGAACTTTGATTATGCCAGCCACAGCCCCTCCTCCCTCTCCCTTGAAAATCACCACCCTCACTATCCCAGAAAAAACATCGCACCATCTGCCAATGCTGAGTTCAAAAGAACAGCATACATCTTAGGTCTATTATTTTGAAGAGAATGTGATTTGGCTTGGTCCATACTCATAGGTTTTGGGTTGGGGGGCTTTATGATGTTCTATCACAGCAGGGAAAGACAGACTTGCAAGACAGATGGAAACGAGCCTGTGGACCACATTTAGGGCACTGAAATCAGAGTCCTGACATCAAAATATCTAAATCAGTCATTTCCGGGCAAATCATCTCTGGGTTTTTTTTTTTTTTTTTTTTTGGTTCAGCCTCGATTTCCTCTTAAGTAAAATTGAGCGTAATTTTAACTGACCCATTTTAGAGATAAAATTGAATATATAGTAGATATTGGTTACTATTTATTGAAATATTTTTACTATTTATTGAAATAATCCATGAAAGGGCCCCTACGTTAGATGTCACCCATGCCCAAGGCTTCACTGTTATGACTCAGTGACTTAATCACAAATGTTTTCTTTCTGTCCTGTCTCAGCTGTGCGATGTCACTGAGCCTTGTACTTAAAATCTAAAAGAAATCAGATAGCTCACACCAAATCAGGCAATGAGCTTTGAGGAAATCAAACATAGTTAACCTCTTCTTTCATTAGCTTTATTTCCCCAGGAAAATGGTGTTTCTGGGGAAATCTCAAAGTGTATGTGATTCAGCCAGAGCTTTCTAATTTCTTAGCCCAGGGAGCAAAGGAAAGCTTGAAGATGGAGCCTGATTAATCCTGTCAACAGTGTGTACTAGATTACTTTCCCCGCTGCTCTCCTGTGGAATGTTGGGCAGAGAAGGTGACCAGATGCCAAGGGACCCTCGTCCACTATGCAGAAATGAGTGGACACTGGCAGGTGTGAGTCCTTGCCTTCCACCTCATTTGAGGCAGGGCCCTCGTTCTCACTGGTTCACTGTGCTCACTAGGCTAGCTGGTCCACGCACTTCTGGGAAACCCTCATTTCCACCTTTCATCCAACTGACAGAGCTCTGGGATGGGATGACAGACATTCACTGTGGCTTCTGGAATTCACGTGGAGCCTGGGGATCTGAACTTGGGCACTCAGGCTTGAATGGCAACACTTTATCCACTGAGCTACCTCCACAGACCTATAGTTTGTTCTTGTTAAGATTCACATTTCTTCTGTTCAGAGTGTGAGTAGAAGTGACACAGTCCATTCTTAAGTATGATGTTTTCCAATATTGGTGTCAGTTTATTTACAAAGAACACATCTTGTAATTTTATAATAACAGTCAAAATGGAATTAAATTATGTTAAGGGAAGAAGTCACTTAGAGTAGAGTTGTGCCTTTTTGGCCAGGGATTTTCTTGTTGTATTTCATGAAGTTTCATGTTTCCAAAGAAATGTCTCATGTCCCAGGAGAAGGAAGTCATGGTTTCCCCTTTCTAGTTTCAATCACATCTGCCTGTATTTATTGGGCTCTGTGAAGATTTTATTTGTAAATGGGCGATATGACTTTAGAAAAAATTTAAACTTTTTATGGACAACTTCCATAGATATACACAATGGACTCTGATCAGAGTCCTTTCCCAAAACCTTCTCTTGTTTCTCTCCCTACCTTGCCTCCCCCACTGAACCCCTTTCTTTTTTAACTAGTCACTCTTTTATTTTGTCTTATTTTTTGCCCTCATATGGGGTAGGTCCTGTGAAGGCAGTGACAGCCACTGTGAGATCATGAATACAATGACCAGTTTGTGTCTGGAAGTTAGCCTTCCAAAGCACTCCTCAACCTGTGGCTCTGATACTTTCTGCCACGTCTTCTCCAATGGTCCTGGAGCCTTGGCAGGTGTGATGAAAGATTTCTTGCTGGGGCTGGAGAGATTGCTTAGTGGTTAAGGCCTTTGCCTACAAAGCAGAAGGACTGGAGTTCAATTCCCCAAGTAAAACCAGATGCACAAGGTTGCCCATGTGTCTGGAGTTCATTTGCAGTGGCTGGAGGCCCTGACACACCCATTCTCTCTTTCTCTCTCTCTCTCTCTCTCTCTCTCTCTCTCTCTCTCTGTCTGCCTCTTTCTCATACACAAAGTCTCTCAAATTAAATAACTAAATAAAAGATTAAAAAAAAAAAGATTTCTTGCTTAATGCTGAATGTTCCAGTCACTTCTCAGCACTTTGTTGAGTTTGGAGTCTTCCCATTCTTTCAACATGATTTTGACAACTTTGTCAAATATCCGTACTAATGAAGATGTTTAGATCTTGTAGCTTAGAGTCTTCATACTATTTTTGTCCAGTGTTATAGACTTACCATTGTGGTTTGAATGTGATATCCATCCCACATCAGAAGCTGGGCACTGTGGTGTGAATGTGAAACATCCCCCATAGGCTCGAACACTTGCTCCCCAGCTGGAAAGTTGTAGAACCTTTAAGAGGTGAAGCCTTGCTGGAGGAAGTGGGTCACTGTAGGCAGACCTTGAGGTCTTATTAACTGGCCCCACTTCCTGTTTGATCACTGTTTCTTGACTATGGATGGAATGAGACCAGTCAGACTCCTGCTCCTTCCACGGTGCCTTTCCTGCCACAATGGACTGAATCCCTGGGAACGATAAGCCTGAATAAACTCTTGGTTCTTACGTTGCTTCTAGTCAGGAATTTGGTCATAGTAACAAGTAAAGTATACCGATAAACCTGTCTTTTCTACTGTTAAAGTAAATAAGAAAGTCGTGGGCCTTTTAAAAATTTTTGTTAGAGTTGACATTTTTCACCTTTTAAATCTAAAGCCTGACCCCTTCCTTTGGTCCTTGTCACTCTGTCAAAACATGAAAGGAAGAGGGGGACACAATGATCACATGCTCCAATCTGTCCATTTTCCAGTGAATAAATCAAAGCCCTTGTGTGAGGAGGGTCTTAAGAGGATCCCAGCCCTTGTTCTCTGGGCCACAACATTTTATATTTCACTCAAGTGTCAACCTAAAGGATACCACATCGTGCCTCCCCATGACCCGTCCTAAGCAGGTTGACACTCATTCCATATTCAGTTATGCACCAAGTGTGTCTGCATTTTGGAAGTCAAGAAGTCTTTCCCACATTTTGAAAGAGTGTGATGCTCACTCTTCTGAGCTTTCCTGTTGCATTACTGTGTCTGTCCAACTCTCCTATGGATTTAGTGAGACCTATGGATCCCTGTGGTTAGCAAGGGTGGGTAGAAGCTGGTGTTCATTTCTTGCTGCATGTCAGGCGTGTGGCTCCCTAGGAGAGCTTCTCTCAGCTTCCTCGTATGAAAGGAACTAGACAGGCTTGGAGGCAGGTGACTCATATGTTCAGTAGCTGTAGAAGCTGTGCTTGGGGATGTCATCGAGAGAGTATTTTAAATGCAGTGGCTCATTACTTTGTAAGGACAGAGCTAGAAGCCTCACTCACTTCCCAGGGGTAAGACTGCTCATGAAATCACTTGTACACAAAATCTCAGTGCTATATTTCCTGGGAGGCCAGCCTCGGTTGAACATTTCCATTCTGGTGTGATGATAGTCCCTAGTGAGAACCACTGAGCCTGTCTTTGATAGATGTAAGGTTTTGAAAATTTAGTGATAGAATGGATTCCATGGAAGCAGGGACAGTATTCATTGATTTATTTACTCAGCTTATCATAGGCCAGGTACTTTGCTAAACTGTGAGGATTAAGGAATAGAAAAGCAGGCCTGGGAAGATGGCTGAGTGGGTAAAGAGCTTGTCATGCAAGCATGAAAGACTGGATCTCCTGCACAAACGTAAAATACCAGATGTGCCTGTGTACACTTGTCATCCTAGCTCTGGGCAGGACAGAGTCAAGACATCCCTTCGGCTCACTGGCATAATCATGGAACTCTGGGTTCAGTGAAAGACCCTGTACCAAAATATAAATAAGTTAGGAAGCAATTGAGGAAGACATCTGACAACATCTGTTCTACACACAAACACGCATGTGTGTACACTTGCACATACTTATGAACATGCACATACTACACATATGAGCACATGCAAAACTGGAAAAGTTATGAGACTTTACTCTTGAGACAACTGTGATGCAATGATGAAAGATATCAAGAAAACACAAGCCTGCAGTATAAGCTGGTAAGTGAAACAACAGGGTTATGTACAAGCAGTGCCAATATACATTTATCAAAGACAATGTCATCTGTGAAGCTCATTTGGTGGAAAAAGTAAATTGCATCTCTAAAGGCATGTGAGAGTTCCCTGACACTTCACTTGCTGTAAAAACCAAAAATTAATATTGAAGACCTTAAGGTAACATCAAAGAATGGTTCAAGAACATTCCAGACCCAACTTTCTGAATTTGGGATAGTTATACCAATACTTTACTGACTGACCTTCTGTGAGCTAATACCATCTTTATGAGTAAAATATTAGTGACTAATTTGTCCAAGGCTGTGAAAGTAACTGTTCAAGTTAATCCCTGTTAACTTCTCAAAACTAAATTAATGCTTACCATATGGTAAGTATACAGGAAATGTTACCTCTATGGCTTCTCATACCCACGCATACCCAAATATCTCCTTTTTCCTCCTTCCATATGCCTATTAGAATTGATGCTGTGTTACTCCACAGAAGAGAACAACAGCTCTGGAAGATTTCAAGTAAACTATCGGTAATTCATTGTCCCAGACACAGTCAGAGGTGGCTTGATCGTTAATAATTTCCACAGGTTTGTGAGGGAAAAATGAATATTGAGGCTTCCCAGTTGTCAGTTTCCTAGGCTGGCAAGAGCAGGGGCTATAGAACAAGGACATCTTAACAGTGTGTGTTTCAGTGACTGAAAACAATGTTGAGTCCACCAGGGAAAAAGGAAATCTGGGCATCAGCCTACTGGTTGTAGAGGGGCTGTATTAGGAAGACAAGGTACCAGAAGGGGTCAATAAGAAGGTATCATGAGGCGAGATTGGGAGATGCAAGGCAAAGGCCAGCTCTATCAATTTTAGAAGGTTTTACAAGGAAGGAATGACTAGTTAGTTAGAGTCATACACGTTCAATGAGATCATCACAAGTGATAATGATGTCATGCTTCATTCACTTACTCAGTGAACAAGTATTTCATGAGCTCCTCCTGAGTACCGTGAGGTTGTATGACAGGCTTTATATGAAGCTCATATTGTACGGGGGGGTTTAAAATAAATTATAATTAAATAAGTATGCAATATATTGGATAATATTGAAAAAAGAAATAGTAAGAGGAGAGATAAAACGGTGGTAGTGGTTCCATTTTGGGAGGAGAGCTCAATGGTAACCTCCAAGACATACTGGCTATTGAACAATTATCTGCAGAGAGAACTAGAGTTCAGACCTAAGGCTTAGAGAGATGGGGTCTGGATGAGGTGAAGGTGTATGAGCTTTATTCCCATTTGGAGGAAGAATATTTCAGGCCACGAGCAGTAGAAGGCAGTTGTGGTCCCAGCCTTCCAGATGTTCTCCAGGTATTCTTCCATGCTTGGATCCATGCCCCAGTGCCATTCTGTTTCATGCTACAGAGAGCTAACCTGTGTTACCAAAAGATCATTGTGGAATCTAGTGTGAGTTCTGAGATGAGGTCATTGTGGTGGTTTGGATCAGATGTCCCCCATAAACTCATATGTTCTGAATACTTGGTCCCCAGGTGATGGGAATTTGGGAGGTGGAACTCAGCTCCTGCTCCTGCTGTGGTTTTCAACCTGCTGTGGCAGAGGTGATATCCAGCCTCTGCTCATGCTATGCTTTTCCCTGCCATCAAGGAGCTTCCCTTTGAGATTGCCAAAATAAATCCCTTCCTCCCATCAGCTGCATCTGGTTGGGTGTTTTGTCCCAGCAACAAGAAGTGAACTGTAACAGTCATGAAAGGCACTGCAGTGTGTTTCCTTTCTCTAACCCTCCACTGTGGGATGAACCAGTTTCATGTCTTGAGGATGCTTAAGCAGTTCCATGGAGAGCTCGCATGGTGAGGTGCGGGGGCCTCCTACCAACAGCTGGCAGAAACATGCCAGTTCTCTGTGTGCACCATCTTGAAATGAAGTAACTTAGACATAGTCAACCTTTCAAATGGCCATGGCCTGGGCTTATGTCTTGACTGTGACATTGTGAGAGATTTCCAAGCCAGAACCTTTCTGTCAAGCTACACAAAAACTACAAGGTGAAAAAAAATGCTAATTGTCATTTTTTTTCTTTTATTAAGTCACGGAGCATCGTAGTAATTGGCTTCACAAATAACTAATATGACTGTAACAAAAGTATCTCAAGTATTTCAGCAGAAATGATAGGATGTGGGGCTGGGGCGATGGCTTATTGGGTAAGGATTGTTATGCAAGTATGAGAACCTGAGTTTGATTCCCCAGGACCCATGTAAAAAAGCCAGGCATCACCATAAACACCCGGAACTCCAAAACTGTGGGGTTTGCTGATCTGAGCCAGTCTAGCCAAAAGTAATGGTAAGCTTCAAGTTCAATTTTGGAATATGTCCCAAAGAAATAATGTGAAGGAGCCATAGAGGAGGACACCTGATGCTCTCCTCTAGCCTCCTGGTACATGCACACAGGATGCGTGCATCTGCACACATCATACCCCCACACCCACACAGGCACATACAAGAAAGGACAGGATGAGAGGTCAGTTTGTGGATACAGTATAGGACCTGCTCACTGGAGGAGCCGAAGCAGAGCAAAGCCATAGTGATCTTGTCCTTGTACACAGTGAGTTCCAGCACCTGCACTTGAGCACCTCTGCTTAAGCCCTTCCATCTCCCAGGCTCCTTATTACCTGCAATCCAGCTTGCTTTAGCTATAGGCCTAAGCTCCGCTCCTCGATGCACTAAATGTGCTTGTTGATAGTTGGGGAATGTTATCACTCGCTCCCCTTACTGAACTCATGGAGGAGCAAGTGAGTGTAACACACATACTAAGTTTTGTAAGCATAGCATTGCACGCACATCATCTACTGTGACTCCCCTACATACAAGGAAGGTGCCATATCTATCTATCTATCTATCTATCTATCTATCTATCTATCTATCTATCTATCTATCTATCTATCTATCTATAGAGAGAGAGAGAGAAAGAGAGAGAGAGAGGGAGGGAGAGTATGGGCACACCACGGCTTCTTCTTGCTGTTGCAAACATAGGCCAGATGACTGGGTAATAGAACCCAGACCAGCAGGCTTTGCAGGCAAGTACCTTTAACCACCCAACCATCTCCCCAGCCCATTATCTACTTTTTATGGATGGAAAAAAAACCAATGAGGCTCAGAATAAATGCAGGAGTTTATCCCTTGGCAAAACTAGTACAGAGAAAATGCCCATTTACTTTCAAGCCCAGTGACATCTAAGCTTTAGCTTTTACATTTTCTGTTTTTCTGTTTTCACTACACAAGGAAAACTTTGATTATAGAAAATTTAGGAATGCATCCACATGAATCATTGGTAATCCCACAACTAGAAGATAATCACAGCTAGCATTTTAGATTCAATGGATGCAGCTCATTTTTAAACAATTGTTATTTCTTTTTACAAAATTAGATTGTGTGAAATGTGTTTCGAACTGTTCTTCATCCCTGAATATATCCTCACCACATTTTGTTTTGTTGTGTATTCCTCTACAAGGTGCTATTTAGTGATTGCCAGTGAAAATTCCAGTTTGGATTACATCATAATGTCTTAGTGAGTCTTCATTATTATACAATGAGGTTGTACAATAACTTAGGTTGTGTCTGAACTTTTGCTATTATAAAGGATGACACAAATGTACTTAAAGCTAATTCTTGATGCACATCCATGATTAAGGTCAACTTTATAAGTAGTTTCACTGAGCATAGGTATTAGTGAGGCATTTGATATGCATCACCAAATTGCTTCACAAAGAACTTATCCCAAACCTGCTGTCAGCAATAGTATGCAAGGTTGCTCATCTCTCCATACATTTGCCACCAAAAGATGTTGAAATTCTACAAACCCCAGTTAGGTCTTTTATTTTGATTTAAATGTGGGGCTCTATGGATGATTCACTTCAAACCGCCCAGGGAAAGCTTGGTAAAAAGCATATAATGTTCATTAAAACTTTCATGAGTTTCCAGGCTACTCCAAGACTTATGCAGAATGCACGAGGAGTCTTCTAGTCACTGGATTGGTGAAGTTGAGAGAAACAAAGAGACATTCTCCCCCAGCTATGAGATTGTAACCATTGGGACAGACATGGCCCACGAGTGATATCATGGCTGTTCTTCTAGGTTGATGTCCAGTGTTCTAGAGGTACTATTCCCAGCGACACGGTGCTAGGGAGAAGGCGCTCAGTATCCAGTCAATATAATATAGGCTGCATGGCTATGAGGCTTATGAAAGGACTGTGACAAGCCTGTGCACATAGCAGAGAGTCAGTCCACAGTCACACAGCTCTTAAATTTGGATGAATAAAGGGTGGGCTCTCTATGTGTCCCTCTCTGGGGGTTGCTAATGTGTGAGACACTGTATGGGGCCCTTTGCATCAGCATCCTGATATGAGCATTATCCTTGCGTTGCTGTTGAAGCCACTTATGCTCAGAGTCACGTGGCAAGTGGGCAGATGGGCACATATGAGACACATTTCCAAAAGGCAGTATTTTCTTAATATTCTCCTATTTTACTGTGTGTATGCATGTGCACGCATATGGTAAGTGTGCACGTGTTTGTGTAGAGGCTAGAGGTCAATGTGATCAATGTCAGGTGTCTTTCTCACTCTCGTCCTTACTTTTTGAGACAGTCTCTCATTGAATGCATCTAGGCTAGCTAGCCAGCTTGCTTGAGGGATCTCCTACCTCTGCTTCTGAAGCACTGCCCATTGCCATTCCTGCCCAGAACTTACATGAATGTTAGAGATCTAAACTCAAGTCCTCATGCTAGCATGACCAGCACTTTACCAACCTAGCATTTCCCCAGCATCCCTTCCCCTGGTTTTATGCTCTGCTTTACGGTGTTGTTGAAGATGCTCTGGTGATCCAGTATCTCCTGTTTGTCTGACATTCTGCACTTCATGCCATGACAGCCAGGAAAACCATCAAATGGTACTGTGTGTCATGACGTCAGTCTTTGCTCTTCACATTTCTTCCGAAAATGGTATCTGGATGATGTTTAGTTTTATTATAGATTCTTGTTGAATGTTGCCAACTGGTTAAGTAAAAAGAAATAGGGAAATGAGAGAAGGATGAAGGCATGAATTTGGTCTGATCATTTGTCTCAGGTACGAGGAGACCAATGTGATTCACACCTCTTTTCCTCTGTAGCATGGGAGAAGCAGGTGCTTGGCCTGGAGCTCTGGGTATAGTGGAGGCAGAGTTCATGAGCATAAAAATTCAGGAGATATGGAGAGTTGGCTCTGTGGGCAAAGCTCTGTGGCTCTGTGGGACCAGGGTTCAGATATCAAGTATCCATGTACATGAAATGACTAGGGAGTATGGCCTACCTATAATTGCAAAGCTTGGAGGGTGGGGACAGAAAATTTTCAGGGGGCAGCTAGTTAGACTAGTCAAATCAGCAAGTTCTAGGTTCCAATGAGATACCCTATTTCCAAAAATAAAAAAATTAATAAGGTGGAGAATGATCAAGTGACACACCTGGCATCAACCCATGGTCTCCACATGCATGCACACACATGTGCACCTACTCCCATCTGGACATGCATACACATACCTATGCACACAATGCATACATATGCATACACTCTGAAATTAGAAACAATCCAGGGAGACACTGTCCTGAGTAGACAATATCCTCTTCCTGGATAGAGCTTAGCAAAGCTCCCAGGACCTCCTAGTGATTCTAGACAGTTGGCAATGGCCCTATACCGTCTGGGTGGTGGTGGGGTCCTCCTCCATGTGGAGTGCTTGCCAGACCTCTAAGGAGTACCTGCCCTAGGTTTCCCATTGAAATTCCATTGGCATCACCCCTGGGACCATGGCTGAGCTTGGGGCTGTTCTGATCACAAGCTCAATTTGGAAAGGGCATCATCATGTAACAAACTCTTCACAGAGCAGGAGAGTATCTTAGCCTGGTGTCATTATTTTTAAAAAAAATGTACATAGAGTGTCATAGAGAAAAATACAGTTTTCTTGGTCCTCACTCCCATGGATGCTTACACAACAGATCTTGCTGAAGAAGCCCGTGGGAGAACATTCTCTTCTCAGGTGTGGTTTAGTACAATAATTACTACTAATCACAGTGGTAATGAACCATATTCACCTCGAGTTATAACAGCTTAAATAATAGCCTTCACATAGCTCTGCAGGGGTGTGCTGCTTTTGTCATCAAGATCATTAGATTTCCAAACCAGTTGGATGAGGGGGAAACATTGGAGCAACTGAACCCATGTCCTGCGTGATGAGGAGAGGTACATGCTCTCAATGGCTGATGGAGAAGTCAGGGTCCCAGCTTCATGAATTCCATGTCCTTCCTGGAGCACTTGGGGCAATCTAGCAAGCCTGCCTTTTGACCAGCTGTAAAATTTTAAGGTTAATCTCCCAAACATTTCTCTCTTCTTTATTTTATATGTATGTGTTTATGCACGTGGGTGTGTGTGCACAAGCATGTGCATATGCAGCTGGGTATGGAGGCCAGAGGTTGTTGCTGGATATCTTCTTCAATTGCTCTCTGTCTTATTCTTTGACACAAGTTAGTGAGCCCTCAGGATCTCCTGTCTCGGTTTCTCCAGTGCTGGGATTACAGGTGTGCACTAGCATGCCCAGTAATTGTATGGGTTCTGGGGTTCCAAACTTGTTCCTCATGCTTACATGGCAAATACTTTATCCACTGAGCTATCTTCCCAGCCAATTTCTCTTTTTGATGTTACCAAAAGAGTGGGACTCTATTAAGGGATATCCCTCCAAGGTTTTACCCATGAGACCTTGGAGATCATGGAGTACACATGGGTAACTTTAGTAGATGGCTAGAATTGATATTTACTGGCAATAGACCATCTCTCTAATTGGTTATAAGACAGACTCTGGATGTTTAATGATGTAATTAGGGGCTTGGAATTCTGAGAACCAGCAATTCAAACCTTAATCTGATTCATGTCTTTATGTGATCTTGGAAAACACATCTCTCCCTGCCTGTTACCCTATACAAGATTTGGTTAGTGGAGATGGAGAAATGGCTCAGTAGGTAAAACACTTGCTGAATCCATCACCTTGGAATCTCAGCACTGGGGAGATAGTAACAGGGGATCCCTGGGACTTTCTGGCTAGATAGTTTAGCCAAATTGTTGAACTCTGGGTTCAATGAAAGACCCTATTGCACACAAATACGGTGAAGAAGCTATAGAGGCAGATCCTTGATATTGACCTCTGTCCTCCTCACACAGGTGCACACACATGCATGATCACCCCTCCCCCACACATGTATACTCATACATATACAAACATGCACACCACACACATACACACATTCAGAAAATTCCAATAGAAGTAGAATAATCTCATAGGTGGTTATGATAAATAAATAAAACACTTAAACAAAGCAAACATACTTAATAACTAGTTTACTGTTATGCTTATTGATACTGTTATCAACAAATATGATGGAGATTCAACTAGGGACTCTGTCTTTCATATTAGTTGCTTGGGGGCCTAAAAAGGGAAGAAATCCTGAACCAATCACAGAGTCATAGCACCTCATGGGTATGTGTTCATCAGATTTCCTTTGCTGTCACAAGATACCTGTAAGAATAATGTTAAAGGGAGGAAAGGTTCATTTTGGCTTATGGTTTCTGAGGTTTCAGCTCATGGTCAGCTTGCTCCTTTGCTCTTGCAGCCTGTGGCAGGGCATAAATTATGGTGGGAGCACATGGCAGAGAGGATGGCTTAACTGGAAAGAAAAAAGAGGAGGGCCAAGGTGTCCATTTTCCTTCAAAGGCATGCCCACAGTTAACTCACTGCTTCCACCAGGCCCCACTTCTTACAGGTTTCACTAGCTCCTATTACTCCCATCAGCTGGGGGAGTCAGGCCTTTACCATGTGATCCTTTGTGGAGGACCTAGGATCCATACCATCACAGGATGAACTTGAATAAGGTCCTAGAAATACACATTATCATCTTTGGTACTGTATTAGTTTCCTACTCCTGCTATAACAAATTGTCACAGTTAGGGGTTTAAAGTAATGCACACATTACTATTTTATATGTTTTGTGGTGGTTTGAATCAGATGCCCTCCATAAACCCATGTGTTTTTTTTTAAATTTAATATTTATTGTCCATAATGAGTTACATTATTTAGTGGGCAAACCATGCGTTGTTATACCGACTTCCCCAATCCCCCCCCCCCCCCATCCATGATCAGTTGTATATCCTCCTTCGTGGGCTGTCTGTATTAGTCCTTGTGGCAAGGGATCCTGTATATCTTAGCTTGGTTTTTAGTTGGTGGCATTTTTGAAGGTGGAGCTTTGTTGGAGGAGTATTTCTTGGGGGTTGGACTTTGGGATATTATAGCCAGATCCTCCTTGCCAGAGCTCAGCTCACTTTCTTACTGCTTTCAGCCAGTTGCTGTGGCAGAGGTGGTATTCAGCCTCTGCTCTGCCATCCTTTCCCTGCCATGATGAAGCCTCCCCTCTAGACTGTAAGACAAACAAACCCTTGCCTCACATCAGCTGTTTTTGGTTGGGTTGGGTCTTCTGTTCCAGAAATGAAGGAAATTATAACAATTTTTCTAAGTTAAAATGATGACATTGCTCTCATCAGTTTGAAATTGGCAGGGTGGGACTTTCTTCTGGGTTATAATTGATAAAATTAGACTGTGTTCTGGGTGTTCTAGGAAAAACTAGATTCCTTCCATTTGTCTACCAGCTCATGGGGGCTGCCCACACTCCCTGGCTTGTGGCCTCCTTTCCCATCTTCACAGCCACAGAAGTACATAGGGTACTCACATCCTATCACTCTGGGTTTCTTACATGCCCGTTCCATTTTTAAGGAGTTTCTGATTAAATTGTGCCCATAATCAGAATCCACAATAATTTTCCTATTTTCATAAAGTTGCTTAGCATTCTTTACTCCATCTTCTGCCTTTATTTCTATTAAGTCTTGAAGACCAGAACTTGGACATTTTAGAGTAGCCTGTCTATTGAAGATGTAGGCGCTCTGCTCACTCACTGAATTCAAATCTGAAAGCTAAGTCTACTAGTTCAGGAGTTACTATCAACAGAGAACAGAGAATAAGGAAGGTCTCTGGGCCCAGGCAAGCTGGTTCTCAGCCCTGGAATGTTTCAGTTTTATATTGCCAACTAACTGCTCCAACAAGGTTCCAATATTTAAACTACCATCAGCTGGGGAACAAGCATTCAGCACACATGCACTTGTGGGGGACACCTGGATCAAGCCATCACAGAACCCTTGTGCAATTACCTCTTTGTTAGTTACTTTCTCGCTGCTATGCCAAATACCTGAAAAGAAGTAACTGAAGGAAGGAAGGAAGGGTTTGTTCAACTTAAGAGTTCCAGGTAACAGTCCTTCATGGTGGTGAAGGCATGGTGACAGGAACTTGATGCAACGGGTCACATTCAATCCACAGTGAGGAAGCAAAAAATGATGAATACTGGTGTTCAGCTTTCTCTCTCCCTTTTATCTAGATCACAGGATGAGTTAAGGTGATTCATCCCACCTCAATTGACCTAAGCAAGATAGTCCCTCCTAAGCATGTCTAGAGGCAAGTTTCTTTGGTGATTCTAGGTCTTGTCAAGTTGACAATCAATAGAAACCATCACAACATGCCATCATTAAAGAAGGCATTACAAGCCTCATTTCACTTAGGAGACCTGAAGCTCAGAGGAATTACAATAGTTGATGACTCCTTCACCCACAGTTTCATTTTCTGTGGTTTCAAGTACCCACCATTATCAGCTTTAGTCCAAAAATACTAAATGGAAAATTCCAGAAATACCTAAGTTTTTAAAAACCATGTGTACATGTCCATGTGTTCATGTGTGTGGACTCACATGTGGATAGGGTACATATGTACATGCTTATGGAGGCCAGGGGGTGATGTCAGGTGTCTTCTCCAGTTGCTCTCCACATTATTTTATTTTATTTATTTTTTTTCAAGGTAGGGTCTCACTCTAGCTCAGGCTGACCTGGAATCACTATGGAGTCTCAGGGTGGCCTCAAACTCATGGCAATCCTCTTACATCTGCCTCCCGAGTGCTGGGATTAAAGGCGTGCACCACCACACCCAGCTTCCACTTTATTTTTTGAGACAAAGTTTTGCACTAAACCTGGAACTCAGCCATTTGCCAGCTTGTCAGAAAGTCAAATGAATGCTTCTGCCTCCACCTTCCCAGAGCTGGGATTACAGCCATACACTGCCATGCCTTGGATTTTGTGTGTCTTGGGTTCCAAACTCACTCCATTCACCCACTGAGATAGCCCTGTAGACTAATTTATAAGTTTTAAATAATTATTATTATGTTATCATTGCTTTTTCTTAATTATTACTAATCTCTTAATGTGATTAATTTACAAGCTAAACTTTATCATGCATATGAATGTATAGAAAAAACACAATACTTATAGAACCATGGAAGTCTCTATGGTTCCAGGTAGCTTCATACCATCAGGGAAGGTACCTCCCATGGATAAAGGAAAACTCCAGTGTCAAAGGGCACCAAGTGAGTCTCAAAGCTCTCACAGGTTTGTCTCAGAATGTTGTCTGTGTTATCTCTACCAGCTTCCACATAGGGGTTTGTAAAGGTGTAGATTACTGAACACCCACATCCCAACACCCAGGTTAAGTGAGTATAGACAAGACCTAAAAACTCTGCATTTATAAAGGTCCTGGACTTCATTAAAACATGTGAGCCATTTCTCCAAGACTTATACTCTCCAGTGAGCATGACTCCAGCAGCTTAATCCCATCCAGAGTTATGGGGTAAAAACAGAAGATGAAGGATCCCTAAGTGAAGGGTAAAACTGTCTCCTGACATCCCAGGACAAGCCAGGAACACAGAGGGAGAGGTCAAGCCTTATTTCTCCAGTGCTTCTACCAGGGAGTGAGAAGCTAACATGGAGTACATAGCACATTCCTCATCAGCCTGAGATCTACTCAACACAAGGGTATCCATGCACACAGTGGGAAATACATATAGTGAGTATACAATCCATTCTCCCTTCCCTAGCATAGTAAATCGTGGAAACAGGTAACCCCTGAAGCCTTACCAATTACTGAGGAGTATGCAGAATCTCTGGACACTGGGTCCTACCTTAGCCCTTGTGTCTCACTCCTTACTGACTCAGCACCTGTTGTATAGAGGTCAGGAGAAGGCCATAGAGGAAAAACAAGGCTGAATCAGCCCTCTTGGGAGGAGAGTCAGGCGACCTCTTGTGGGATTAGCACCTCCTTCACAGACTTGTTCTCACAGGAGCAGTGGTACATCACCTTGCATTTGCTGCAGGTGATTATGGAGTTCTTGTAGCAAGTTCTGCTTCTCATTACCTGAGCCACAGGCTGGCTCTACACCTCTCTCACCGTCAACTAGTCCCCTGATATCTCCATTAACCTTCAAAAGGTTGTTTTCAGGAAATTAGGAGATATCTTTTTAGTTGGAAAAATCTGCTTTTACCTTTAGTAAATGATAGAATTATATAGATGCTAAAGTATATGCATACATGGATTCTAAATATTTTATTTCTTAGCCTAAATCCATATTTGCTTATCAGATAAAATTACATGTGTCAATGTTTTTCTCTATGATCTCATGATTATTCATACATCTATGACTTCATGCTTCCTTTATTGGTAATGACAAGAGCAGAATGGCATTTTTAAAGTATGGAAGCCAAGTATGGCTGGGAAAAAATGCTAAAAAGGCAAGACAGAACTTTCCCCTGTTGGTCTCTGGCTGACTCCCAGCACTTCTCTCTGCTCACACTTCCTAGACTTTGAGGAGTCAGTGAGAACAGAGTTTAAAGCAATGTCCCCACTCCTTCCTCTTCCAGTGCTGGCTAGCATTGCAGGCACCCATGTGGCTTAAGAAAGACTAGAGATGGAGTAAGCACCATCATTATGTAGGGGACTATGGGCAAATAAGCATTATTTATCAATAATATCTATGGTTTTATAGTTAATCTCTTTTGTCAACTTGGCAGGACTGAGAATCTCCATGGAAAGAAATCTCTGGGCATGTCTGTGAGGGAATTTCTAGGTTAGGTTAAGAAAGGAAGACTTATCTGAAATGTGGTAATTCCATGGGCTTGGGTTTTGGAGTGTATAAAAAGGAGAAAGTGAGCCGAGCAGAAGCATTCATCTCTCTCTGCTTCCTGACTGTGTGGTTTTAATGTGACAAACACTTCATGCTCCTTCAATCCTGTGTTCCCCTTTACAATGAACTATATCCCTTTGAACTGTAAGCTGAAATAAATCCTTCCTCCTTTAAGTAGTTGCTGGTCAGGCATTCTGCCATAGCAGTGAGAAAAGTAGCCTATACACTCCCCAATGCCTAGGTGTGAAGAAAAGGCAAAAGGTAAAAAGAAAAACCAAACCATGGAACACAACAGTGTGGTGAATTCTTCAAACATAATAGATGGCGGCAGAAACCAGGTCATTTATGCAGTGTGTGCCACTTTCCTTAGAAGGCGTGGAAGCTGAGCAAAATGATAGGACTCTTTGGAGAATTAATGACTTAATGTCTATGATGAGGGGACCTTGAGGAAAGTGGCAATATCACGTTTCAGAACAGCAAAAGCTCTTTACTGGAGTGTGTTCAGTTTTGGAAAGTTCATCAAGCTACATACTTATGACTTATGCTCTTTAATCTATCTATGTTCTGATTCAATAAAATGTTCAAAATATAGAGACTGGTCAGACAGCCAGGCACCTTGTAGGTCTTGTATAGGCTTTATACATCACTCACTTGGATTCCCATCCAGGGAACCCAGGCTCAGCTAAGGGATACAAAATAAGGTCTCACTGTGTTTTCATCTTAGAAGATCTATTGGTGTGTCTCAGATGCCACACTACAAGCTGGCTGTGTCTTCACTGCCCTGCTCCACATTCCTTCCCAACCTTCCTAACCTGTCCCATGGCCGGCTCTTCCTCTCGGCATCTTCCCCTTGTCCATATCTGTCTTCTTCCACTTACTATAAATGCACTTGCATTCTCCCCTGCATCGAAACATGAGGGGGGCATGAAGGACTGAGAACAGCTTGCTTGGACTTCAGTTGGCTTAACCCCCAAGATCCTTTAGGGAAAATTTTCATGTAAACTCTTACTTTGAATAGTTTCAATGCTTATTTCTCATTTGTGTCAGTAGTTATCTTGCTTCTGTCTCAGCATCTTTGCTTTGGCTTCCGTCAGATAACAAGATAATTTCTCAGGTGACTTTTAGATGGCTATTAAGCTATGTGCATGTGCCGACATTCTAACATGCACATTCCAGCAGAACACAGAAATGGCAACTACTTCCTCTTAGGTCCTTGGTCTGCCTGAAAGGTGGACTCTAAAGCATCTCCTGATCATGGAAAGCAGCTGAGGCAGGAAGGCGAGTGAGAAATCCACAATCTAACAGGCTGTTTAACATACTGCCAGACTTTTCCTACTAAAACAAACAGACAAATAGACAATTGGAAGAAGAAGAAGAAGAAGAAGAAGAAGAAGAAGAAGAAGAAGAAGAAGAAGAAGAAGAAGGAGAAGGAGAAGGAGAAGGAGAAGGAGAAGGAGAAGGAGAAGGAGAAGGAGAAGGAGAAGGAGAAGGAGAAGGAGAAGGAGAAGGAGAAGGAGAAGGAGAAGGAGAAGGAGGAGAAGGAGAAGGAGAAGAAGGAGAAGGAAAAGAAGAAGAAGAAGAAGAAGAAGAAGGAAGAAGAAGGAGAAGAGGAGGAGGAGGAAGAGGAAGAGGAGAAGAAACAAATGAGAAAACAATTTTACTTATGTAACAGTGTTTAGTTAATCTAAACATTCAGGGCTCCAATTTTCCAGTGTCAGGTTTTTGGGGGGCAGGGTGTGATGTGTGATAGCTTGTTCTGATTGTCAACATGACAAAACCTAGAATCATCTGGAAGACCTATTGAGATTATATTGGGATTATCTAGGTTGAGGTGGGGTTAGATTATGATGAGATGGGATTATCTAGGTTGAGGCGGGTTAGATTATGATGAGATGGGATTATCTAGGTTGAGATAGGAGGACCCACCTTCAGTGAGGCTCTTCCACTGGCTGGGATGGAGGCCTGTAGAAACACAGTGAAACCACGCTGAGCAGCAGCATTATAACTCTTGGCTTCCTCATTGGTGACTGAATGTGACCCGCTGCCTGGACCTCCTGCTGCTCACATTCCATCCACAATGAGGGTAAATAGACTTTTCCTTAAGTTGTTTCTTGTCAGGAATTGATCACAGCAACAAGAAAATAGCTAATACACTCCTCTTTCATCCTCTATGTCCATTGCCACCGAGATGGGACAGATCCCAGAGGTCCAAACAGTGTCTGCCAGGGCAAGTTCCTACAACCTTAAAATGTTCCCAAATCAGAACCAGACGTCTCAGGTCTCTGTACTTTGCCTTTGGTCTTGAGGGTAGGATATGGGGTGGTATTGTTCCCAATATACGCGAATGGGAGCTGGGAATAACGAATATCATAGATCATCACGTTTGTAAATGACACCTTAATATACTGAAAGTCATATGAAGCCATATATCTTTTCAGGTAAGCATATCCAGATCTTGCCTCAGCATAAACGACACCCCCTCTCTCTCCAGTGATTGTGGAGGTTCATCAAATAGCATTTACTATAAGACATTATAGCTTTTTGAATCAAACTAAAATTTCCTGTTTCTGATTTCCTGTCATTTCAAAGTTATTTTCTTTCTGTCTAGTAACTCACAAACCCACATTCTCAAAGTAAAAGAGGTCCTATAACTTGGCTTCTCCCACAACCTTGTAATAAATAATTAATATCATATTGTTTTATGGGGTTCTGCCTTCAGCAAGGATCACAAGGTGTCACACATTCCACAAACTTCTGTGGCTTCTTCTTTAGTTGTCAAGGAAGCCAACACTGTCAGTCACTTTACTTTTAATTAAGATGTTCAGAAAAAAAAAAGATGAAAAGCCTGTAAAAGATCCTAGGTAGTTTAAGACTAATATTACTTGACGCAGAGACCTATGTTTGCTTCCACATTAATTCTGGGACATTTATCTGTATGAGTCTCTAACCTATGATTAAGCTTCTGTCCGCAGAGTCTATGTGTCCCTTCCTGTTACATCTTACAAAACCATGCCTGTTCTATTCTTGTCTTTGTTCTCTTTGCACTTTTAAAACATGAAAAATAATGCTTGCCATTGTCCATATTTTCAGGACGTCTCATGTTGAAGACTAATCTGAGGACATTCCAGTGTCAAAATATTTGGGGATATAACACACATTCTGTACTCAGATATTCCCAGTGTTTATTAGCTTTTAAAGGATATGAAACTGGAGTGGGTGGTGAGAAAACTCTTAAGATTGTCTAAGTATATGTCACAAACTTAAGTGAACATTTGGTACAGATATTCAATGGTTATTTCTAAAATGTGTTTTTGCATATGTGATATGTATGCAAGTGGTTGATGTTGAAAACCCAAGGGTATTTTCCTCAGTCACACTCTGCCTTAGTTTTTTAGGTCTCTCAGTGATACAATAGCTCTAGGAATTTTCTTTCTCTACTTCCTAGCATTGGAGTTACAAGCATGAACTATCACACCCAACTTCTACTTGTTTACTGAGGAATCCTAACTCAGGTCCTCATGCTGTCTGGCAAGCACATTATTGAGTGAGTCATCTTCCTGGGCCCTTAGTACAAAATTTAAATACACAATTAGTGTCTAAAGAGAGTGTAATAATTTTAAATTATAGCCTCAATTATTGGATACTCTTATCCTCCAAGACTTGGGGTCTATGTCTTTTTTCCTGGGGCCTGGGTTGGATCATGACTGATTTGTCCAATAGATGAAGCATGCTCTGGGCAGAAAAAGACTTGTCATGTGACTTGTGCCTGCTGTCTTTGGAGTTCTAAACCACTATGTACATGTGTAGCTTTCTTACAGTGACATGTGACAGGGCTACATGAATGGGCACTATTGGTCAATAGCTAAGTCCAACTGTCAGCCTTCCTGCAAAATGAAATGATCTTGGAATCCATAGACCCAGCTTATGAACCAACGAAATTGCACCACAGACCTGTAATATTGTTGTGTAGACCGTAAGGACAGTCCAACTAAGCTCTGCTTAAATTTATTTTCAAAATTTTAAATTTTGTTTTTATTAGTGTGTATTAATTATATAAAATGATAACAAACTCTGTTATGACTTTTAAACAATATAATATATATATACAATTTTGATCACATGCAGCTCCATTACACTTCTCTTGTTCCCTTCTTGTTGGTCTTCATCTTCTTTTCCAACAACCCTCTGTCTCTTACATGTTTTTTATTAAATAAGTCATACAGTGAAAGGAGAATGTATTCCATGTATTTCAAATAAATGAAACTCACCTGAGGAATTAGTTCCATGGCTAATTATTTTTGACTTGCATTCTAGATTATTAATTATCAATGACTTTATATTTGTGTTATTTTAATTTTCTTGGCATATCTTTGCCCTCTATTGTAGTTAAAAGCTTTATAAATCTTTTAGGTTTTGGTGATTTGTATATATAATACAGTTGGATTTTGCTATGGGTGAATGTGAAGACTTTGTTCTTTTAATTGATAGGTTACTTATAATTACTGATGAGGACAATAAGATTTGTTCTCATTGTGGTCACATTTTGTTTTATATTCATATATATGTGCATACATGCATCTTATATTATGTGACCTGTTTGCTTTATTTCTCTTTTTGACTCTTCTATGGCTATTTTAGAAAGCTCTTGTTTTGTGATACTCATTACCCTTCAATAAGTATCTTTATACAGCATTTTTAATTTCCTTTTAATTTGATACTATCTGCTTCTAGCCATGAACAATATTGAAACAAGACAGTTGTATCTTACATCTTACTCCCTCTTCTTTCCCACCTTAGCAAATATTTTATTCCCAGATGATAACAGTTATACCCATCACAGCATTTCCATCCTCATTATGTAGCCTCAGTTCTGTGGTTGAAAACTGCCCATGTGATTGATATCCATCACCATTTCTTAGGCCCACAGTTCTTTTCCAGTAATTGTTTATTAACTTGGAAACTGTTTCTGCAAATTATTGGGAATAAAAAAAAACTACTCATGTGATTTATATCTGAAAATAAATTAATGTATAAAATATATTATAAATTCCATCTCTCATATTTTAGTTGCTTGAGCACATTGCCTATGTTTTTTTTCCTGTCCTTTGTTTTAAAATGTTGTTGGAGAAGCTGACATTAACCTGCTTCTCAGCAATCTGGTATAGGACCATCCTGTTCACAAGACAGTCTTTAGTTTCCATGCCTGACAGTGAATTTTCTCCCTTTATAATTACAACAGTTGTGTTAGAACATACATTTTTATATGGATCATTTTGGATCAATCTCCCCAATTACAAATTTTATCACTGAATAGCTAAACTCAAGATGATTTTATTTCAGACGAGATCGCGCACGTTCCAGGTGGTATGATAGTAGACTGACTTTATTTCAGAAAATTCTTTTGGGTTTGTAGATTTAAGAATTTACTGTGCTGTGCTGTTTGGGGTTTTTGCCTTCTACATATGTTGAATCTTCTTTAGCCTTTCCTTTGTCTTAAATCATTTTCTCTAAAATCATCGTTATTACTTGAAGATTTTTGTTCTTTTCTTCTAGTCAAGGGAAGAACAACACAAAGGGAAATAACATAAGGTAGTGATGGTTGCTGAGTTCTTAGAGCCTTAGGAACAGCAGCCATCTGTCCTTCCTGCACGTGTTTCTGCATGGCTATTGTTTCCATGAGAACATCTTGTTTCTAACTCTGCTTGTCAGGGCTCTGGACTTTGTGCTATTATTTTTACCTCTAATTCTGTTGATTATGGTGTTTAGGGATTTCCCTTTTCCTAGCCTAATTGTTCACTGCTTTTTCTTTTGTGCATGCATAGGTGTGTGATGTGTGCATGTGTGTATGCATGTTTTTGCATGTGTGTGCAGGTGCTCCTATACGTGTGTGAAGGTTGATATTAGGTGTTCTCCTCAGTTGCTCTCTGCTTAATTTCTTTTTGGAGACATTGTCTCTCAATGAGCCAAGAGATCACCGATTAGGCTAGATTAACTAACCAATGAACAAGGATTCCCTGTCTCTCTCTTCCTAGTTGCTGGGATTGCAGGCATGTGCCATGATGCCCAGCATTTATTGACACCTTCCATAAATATAAGCAATACATCATGGTCATTTCCCAGCCCTCTCCTCCACCCAGCCCTCCTACTTTCCAACTAGTCTCTCTTCTGTTTTGATGTCATCGCTTATTCCTCCTGTGATGCAGGTCTTATGTAGGCAGTGTCAGCCACTATGAGGTCATGAATATATAGGCCATTTTGGGTGTGTAAGACAGTATTCCTTTGGCTCTCACATTCTTTCCACCATCTCTTTTACAGTGGTCTCTGAGCTTCAGAGGTTGTGATAGAGATGCCTCACATAGTGCTGAACAATCCACTGTCACTTCTCAGCACTTTGGTGAGTTTTGAGTCACACCAGTGGTCACCACCATCAGAAAAGAGAAGCTTCCCTAACTGATAATGAAACATTACTATATAGATGCAGAGCACTTAAAATATTATTTATTTATTTATTTTCAAGGAGGGAGGAAGAGAGAGAGAAAGAGAGAGAGAAAGAGAGAGAGACAGAGAAATGAAAGAAGGAATGGTAGGTGATTTATGACAGGGCCTCCTGCCATTACAAATGAACCCCAGATGCATAGGTTTCACTTTATGCATCTGGTTTTACATGAGAACTGGGGATTTGAACCCAGGCTGCAAGTAAGCACCTTTAACAACTGGATGCTCAGCATTTTTATGTGAATGCTGGGGCCTGAACTCAGGTCCTTATACTTGTGTGGCAAGTACATTACCCCTGAGCTACTTCCTCAGCACTGTCTTATTGTGTCTTTATGAAGAGATTGAAGATTTCAGGCAAGTGTCTTAACTGCTAAGCCATCTCTTTAGCCTTTTTGAGATTAAAGATTTCACACAATGATGCTATTATTACTCTATTTCTCTAACTCCTCAAAGCATTGTAAGTTGAAACTAAAGAGGCTCAACCAATGCCAGAATAATTTCGATATGTATACATATGTGTGTATGTTTGCATATACATATGTATTTTTATTAGCAAGCAGCAATACTTTTGTAATTATTGTTTTTGGTGTTAATGGAGATTGAACCCAGGGTCTCACATTTGTTAAACAACTGCGCTTCTACCATTGAGCTACGTCATCCGGACTTTTAAACTTTATTTTGAGACAGACTTTTGCTACGACTTGAATTTAACAACTCCTGCCACAGCCTTCTAAGTAGCTGGATGTATAATAATGAGCTTCTTCAAGTGATATTCTTATTGCCCAGCATATAGTAAGAGATTGTTGGATGTTTGTTGGATAAAAGAGTAACTGATGAATGAGTAGCAGGACTCATATTTATGAAATAGAAAGAAAATGACCTTGACCTACACCAGTACCTGTCCTTTGGAAATCTCCCCTAGGAAAAGTGCTTGGACCATCTGGGATTTCCCTGTTTCACACTTGTTTGCGTAGTGCTTGTGAGCTCCCAGCTTCTTAGGAACCATGCAGTCACTCTCTTCTGAAGTTTTATGCTATGGAAGGAGGAACATGGAGTAGTTTACTTAGGAAGGTTAAAATTCTGGATCCATAATTCTTAGCTATGTCACCTTGATCAAGTATCAGTTTCCCTGATTCTTTATTTCTTCATCATGAAGTGAATGTGATACAGTATCATAGTCCTGTTGTAAGTATTTAACGCATTAAAAACTAAGGAAGGAAGTACACAGGAGGAACAAGTCACTTCAGAGAGGTCTTGTCTCAGTCTTAGTCCTATTGTCATTCCCCAATGTCCCATATATATCAAAGGTTTGGTCCCCAGGCCACGGCAAAATTGAGATGCCTGTAAGTGGCAGGGATTTGTGGGAGTAAGTTGAGTCATTGGAGGCATTCTTTTGGTGGGAAATGTGAGAATAGCCTTTCTTCTCTTTTGCTTTGTGACCAACATTAAGTAAATAACTTTGATGCATAACATACATTTTGTGATGTCAAACTGTCTCACAACAGGTCTAAAAGCAATAGGTATGATCAAACATATCACAAAACCTCAAAAACTAGGAACTAAAATGAATCATCTTCTCATTTAGTTGGTTATCTCAGGTATTTGTTATAATAGGAGAAAGTGAACTGACATACTCTTAGGAATTACTTAGACATGAGTTTTCAGTGAAATCCATGAATATGACAGCTTTCTTGGGAGGACTAATAAAAGTTACATTTGAGAGAGCTGTGGTTTAGAGGTGAAGAGGAGTGATGGAAATTTTGTAATCAATGCTGGTTGTGTTCATCTTCTCTGTTCTTTAGGCTCTTGTTAGCTCCTCCCAGGGTCAGGGCCAGGTGCCCAGGTTGCATCTGTGGGCAGATCTCTTGGTCTGTAGGGATGTGTATGCCTCACTTGTACTGTCTTATAAGTGCCCTTCAGCAGGAGGTGTGTGAGAGAGAATAAAACACTAAAACACTTTTGTTCTTTGAGTTTGATTCTAACCCCTTTGGACACTCCCTAGGCTCAGAAGGAAGTCTGCAATGCCAGCTTTGTTTTCTGACCTGTTCTTTTCTAGCAAGCTATTAACACATCCTTTTCTTTTCTCTGTCCCCTCTGGGATTGCCTGTAGTGTGAGACAGATTAAGGTGGGAAAAATCTCATTATTGACTTCTCATTGCTTAGTATCTCTGGCTGGAGAATTCCTCAATAAACTAAATGACAAATATTCATAGTTGGTCTACAGCATCACCTGGCCTCTGCTCAATATTATTCAAGTTCTCCACCCACTTGAGAGCAAACAGTTAGGGTATCCACTCAGGGTCTTCACTCCATGACGGTTCATCCATTTTGATGCAATTCTTTGTCTCTCTTCTCTTCAAAATCTTCTCATCTTCTTCATGGCTTGATAGAAAACAGATGATACATTAAACACTCTCCTACCTGGAACTTACATGCTTGGTGTCAAATGCTGCAAGTCGTTGCCAGATAAATTGCACAGAGCACTGGGAAAAGGTGCAAAACTAAAATTCAAGTCCTAGATAGGTCACAAGGATTCCCGAAAGTATTTTTAAAATATTTTTATTTATTCATTTATTTATTGAAAAACAAACCATACACACATGTTCCACTTTGTTCATCTGGCTTTACATGGGTAGTGGGGAATTAAACCTGGGCCAGCAGGCTTTGCAAGCAAGTAGCTTTAACTATTGAGCCATATCCACCATTTAGAAGTATTTCATGATGTGGTGTTTACTAAATGTGATTTGCAAAATGTCTCACTATAACCATACTTTAAAACAATCTATTATAAAATGCGAAACACTACAATAGGCTTATCTATTTATCTATCTATCCATCCAATCAATCAGGTAGAGTCCCTTTTGTGGAAAGAACTCACTTGGAAGGGAAGAAGGGCAGAAAATATAGCCTATTGTATTAGTTACTTTTACGGAGTCTCCACAAAGGTGGTCAGCAGAAATAAGCCCCCAGGCTGGCTTCCTCATGCTCATAGCTAACCTGAAAAGCCTCCACCCACTCCTTGTCCCACACTGGGAATATTTGGGAAAGCTCTCTTCCTCTTGGATTCATTTTAAATTACATTCTGGCAGCAGTTAGATAAATTCTATCTGTCTTGTGAGTCCCAGGCCCCCTTGAGAACACTACTTATAATTGAAGAAAGAGCAGAAACCAAACTCAACTCAGGCAGTTTGGGGTTTATGTGTTTTGTCAATTTATCTGCACAGTTCTCCAGAGGACCAGGAGGATGAAGTAAAGGAGGACCAGTCCCTACAAGAGGGTTTCTGTCTTATGCCAAACAAACGTGAATGGTCAGTCTTTAATACATGTGCTATTATACACAATAGGTCAAGTTGAATATCTTTGGATATATGTCCAGCCTTCTATAAAGCTAGAGTCAGTGGTACAGAATGGCCTTGTACAGTGCTGGTTTATACCAGATAGGGGTCTAGTTAGTTAAAAGACCCCTGGTAATGATTCCATGACTGGAGTGGTTTAAATGTAAAATGCCCCCTGTAGGCTCGTGTGTTTGAACACTTGGTCCCCAAGTGGTGGTGCTATTTCGGAAGGTTGTAGAACATTTAGAACATAGAGTCTTGTTGTAAGAATTAGTCATTGAAGGGAGGTGGGCTTTGTGTTTCTTCAGCTGAGTCTCACTTCCTGTTTATCCTTTGCTTCCTGGCTGTGGATGCAATGTGACCAGCTGTCTTCCTGCTCCTGCCACCATGCCCTCCCCATCATGATGGAAATCCTTCCCATAAGCTACTTATGGGTGGGTATTTTTTTTTCACAGCAAAGAGCAAAGTAACTAATGCAGTGGCTCTGGGTGTGATTTCTACAACAGAGAAACTCTGCCAAAGCTAAAACTTTATGCAAGAATTATCATTCTCCAAAGGTTTTCATTTTATACTTCTCTATCCAAGAGCTTATCTGCCCTCATGACTTTAATTATGAAGCCAATGTGGAAACTCTTCCACAGTTATATAGTCTACCTTTTCTCTAGCTTTGGAGCAGTAGATCTAAGGTCTGAGTCACATGTTCATTACCCAAGCATACAAATCTGATGACCACCACTGAAAGCTATTTCCCCTCTAATACTATATGGTGCATGTGTATTGTGTATGTGTATTGCATGTAGAGGTCAGAGGACAACCCTGGGTGCTATTTCTTGAGGCCATTTAACTTTTTTGAGTTTCGGTCTTTGATTAGTCTTGAGCTCACCAAGTAGACTAGATTGGCTTGTCTGCCAAAAACCATAGGACCCACCTATGCATTCCTATTTCTAGGAATGCATGCATGTGCTGCTGTGCTCAGCTTTTCACATGGGTCTTTATGGATTTCTACATGGGTTCTGTGATGGTTAAGTTTTGTTGTCAACCTCACCTTTTTAGTAATCTTGGGTGGGTCTTCTGAGGAGGTACACAGGAAGACAGTCCTATCAGTAGGGGGAAGGATGTAAGGAAGCTCAGGGGAGCTAGAAATGAACATCCCTTCCTGGGAGGGCAGTGCAGGAAGGAAATTACAGAGACTCAGGAAGCCAACAAGTTTGGAATAAGGTTGCAAGACCCTGTGCTAAGGATATATAAAGGGGAAAGAAATCTCTCTCTCTCTCTTTCTCTCTCTCTCTCTCTCTCTCTCTCTCTCTCTCTCTCTTTCTGCCTCCCTGCCTGCCTGGCTGCTAGTGCTTCTCATGCATCTCTTTGTCAACATTGGCACAAAGTTTCCTCAGCTTTCCAACATGGACTGAAGACTAAGAGCTCCCCTGGAAATCTCTAGGCCTTCAGTGCTGGATTGGGACTGCTGAGGCATTCAGCTGCATGAACTGAGCAGCTACTGGTCCCTTGACTCTTGGGCTTGCAGTCTGCAATTGTGGAACTGCCGTGATTCAATAAATCCCCCCTTTTTTATTTTTACTACAATTCATTCTGTTGGTTCTGTTCCTCTAGAGAACTCTGACTAATACAGTTTCTTAGGGATCAAACTCAGGTCTTCATGCTTGTGAGGTAAGCACTTTATTGACTAATCCAACTCCCCAACCTTGAACATTCTACCTTTAGAAATGGTACCTTTAATGGATGAGACTTCCTTCCATGCAGAGAGTTAGAGACAGGCTCAGTTGTGGAGCACTTGCCTAGCTTGCACAAGATGCTGGGTGTGACCTCATGCACCAAAACAAAATGATAATAGACCCATGCATCCAGGTATGGTGCACATACTTCTGATCTCAGCTGTTGGGTGCTGAGAAAGAGGGATTTCAGTGACTTTGTGACCAGCCTGGGCTACATAGTAAAACTCAATCAAAGAGCATTTTTTAAAAAGCCCATGCAAGTCTGGGGCTAGGTCTAGCTCAATGGTAGAGTTCTTATCTGCCATGCATAAGGTCTGGTTTGAAATACCAGTATCAAACCAAAACAAAACATATTCATTAAATAGCTTTGGCTATCCAAATGCTAGTCATACCGAGAGAAATGAACCTTCTTAAGTAAGTGGAACATAAGTATCTTTCATTTCTGTAGTCTTTGCAAATTGAATCTGTAACATTTTGCAAGTTTCAGACTATTTCAGATTGTATGAGCTCCTAAAGTATACATACTATGTTGAGTGTGTGTGTGTGTGTGTGTGTGTGTGTGTGTGTGTGTGTGTGTGTGTGTATCAGAACACCAAATAGTGATTTTGTAGGAGAAGCTCAACAAACACTTGCTGAAACAAGAAACCAGAGCTAGGTGCAATGATGCTTACCCACCACCAGGAGATAGATGGATGAGGATGAGAAATTCAAGGCTAGCCTCTGCTACATAGGGACTTCAAGGAGAGCTGAGAATACCTGACACCATATTTCAGAAACCTCAGTTTTGAATTCTCCAGTTCTCTGATCTTTAACCACTACAACATTTCAGGCTACTGTATGCTTCTCTGAGATTCTCTTCCTCATGTTTTAGTTTTGAAGGTTGGTGTATAGCTGGTAAGTGGTTCCTAAGGCTGGTAGCTGTACTATAAAGATGAGATGGTTGGCATTTGAATCTCAGAGGTGAGAAAAATCAAATCTATAAATCTATAACTAATTTTTTCCTCATTCAAAGGATAGGAAAATGGGATAATTCCCTGGAAAATGCACATTCCAGTGGAAGTCTTTAAGCTGGAGTTGGGCAAAAGTATATTGTCATTTTAAAATTTGATGCATATCATTGAACTTTGAGCATCAACCTTGTGGGAACCATATTGTGAAGTTAGGAAAAAGTGGCGATTCCATGACAGGCATTTCTTCTTGGGATAAGAGATTCATGGAAGGCTGGGGAGATGGCTCAGTTGGGAAAGTGTTTGTCTTGTAAGAGAACCCGAGATCTATCCCTGGAACCTGTGTAAAAATACTGGACATAGTGACACATGTTTGTTACCCTGGAACTGAGAAGGCAGAGACAGGAGGATCTCTGGGGCTCACTGGTCAGCCAGCTCAGTCAACTTCTGAACTCCAGGCCAATGAAAGAACCAGTCTCAAAAGCAGTGGATGGTATATGAGGAACAAAATCTGAGCTTGTCCTTTGGCCTCCGCACACATGAGCACACACATACACATGTGTGCACACACACAAGAGATTAAGCTAAATTGCTAAAAATTCTGAACTCACAGTTAGAGTGAATTTTGATATTTTTCTCCTCAAAAGAAATGCACATTACTTTGTGTGTGACATGGAGAAGCCATTATTCCTCAGCCACTGCTAGGGTGAGATGAGATGACTCAAATGCATTTCTACCTCACAAATTTGGCATGACATGGGAGTTAATTGTCTTTTTCTTCCAGAAAGAAATCAACTTCTTTTCATCCTCAGTGATCAGAAGGATCCTGTCGAGTCATGTGATTGCAGATCTTTGGTGTAATGGCTTAGATGCCTGAACTGTTCCTGGGGATCCAAGCTCATTTTGAATAAAGTCCACAGGCCTTGATGTGGATGATCAGTCTTACATGATAGCACCATTGGTTTTTCTATCTCATTTCCTCTTATTTGGTCATAATACTGTGCTGCATCCAGAATAGCTCCCTGTGAATTCTTTGCCAATATCAAGCCCATGCCTCACTTCACTTGAAGACTATACATGGTGCCTAGAACAGTCTGTATATTTTTGTATACCAAGTGTTGTAGTCAGTTCCATGTTGCTGGGATGAACATCCAAACAAAAGCACAGTTTAGGGGATAAAAAGGTTTCTTTCAGCTTCCATATCCAGAGGAGGTTCCATAATTGTAGAAGAAACTGCTTCCATACATTCAAGCAGAGAGAAACAACCAAACAGCCAGCTTGCAAACACCCAAAGCAACTAGCACAAATCCAGCAAGCGAGACCCCAGGCAGAGCTCAAACCTCTCTGCATAACTTTGGGCTGAAAATCAGATCTCTCCCCACCGATACCTTAGGACTAGACCCCAGGATCCACCCTCCAGTGACACCTCCTCCTGCCAGGAGGCTGGAGGACCAAGTTACAAGTTTGAATAAAACAGCTCTCTATGGGGGACATACATTCCAACTACCACACCAGGCTAATTTTCATACTCATTTTAATAGTTTCTGAAAAGTAACATTTCAAAGTTGTTTTGTCATTGAACTATGCTTCATTTTGTTTCTTAAAGGTCTGTTTAGTGACTAAGATTATATATGATCATATATATGTGTGTGAGTGGAGGGGCAATGGACGTGTATGTGCAGGAATGTGGAGTCAGATAACAAATAAAAGACTGCACCTCAATTAGTATTATGAGAACAGCACAGACATAGCAAGGACGTTATAATAAAGCAAAAGCATAGGTCAAGCTCTTTCATGAGCACAGGTACAAAAATTCTCAACAAATATTTACACAAACAATGTATAGGATGATTATATCACATGAGAAATTGAGTTTATTCCAGGAATGCAACTCTTATATAACATTAATGAATTAATCAATATACTTATTACACAAGTGACTAATGAGGAAATATATCATCTCAGAAAAAATAATTTGGTTAAACATCAGTTCCTCCTAAATCCTCAGTAAACCAGGAACAGGCAAGAATTTATCTAATGTAACTAATGGATTTTTTTAAACAAAAACAAAACAGGACAAAAATCTTTGCATCCAACATCATGATTAATTTTAAAATTTATAAATTTTTGCCACTAAGAAACAAGACAAAGATACATGCTATCTATCTCATTTTATTCACATTGTCCTAGCACAAAAGAGAAATAAATGGCATTAGACTGATGTGTTAGCTTTTTCTGACCGCTGTGTTAATATCACGATCTACGTACATTACACTAGCCTTCCAATGTAGGCCTGGCCATGTTCCTTGTGAGATTTGTAGGGAACAACCCAGTCTTTGTCCAGTACAGCTTCATAAGGCTGACTTGGTATTCTGGATGCAATAGCATACAAACATACCAAATGCTTACACAAAGTGTCAGCTTTCTGATACACAATGTCTTTTAAGTTAAAAAAAAAAAAAGAATACTGCAACTGAGGAAAATTGGGGAAAGGCCAAATAACTAGAGGAACATATGCTCCATAGATCAAGATGTTCAAAATTATAAGGCTCCATAAATTGATTGATAAATCCAAAATGATCAAAATTGAAACATGTGCTTTTGAAAGTGGAAACTGACAAGCTGTTAGTGGGGATCAAATTAAGCAAGGTGAACTTGAAGAATGACAAACGTGCAGTTCTTGTACTACTATATTTCAAGACTTAGTACGAAACTGTAGAGATTAAGCAATAACATAAGAAGTTAAAACACAGGCATAATCATGAACCAGAAGAGATACCTTAGCACGAGATCAGCACTGGTATTACTCTTTTTGTGCATGTGTGTGTGCCCGTGTACATGTCTGTGTGCACATGCGGGTGCACAAGTGTGTATGCCTAGGTGTGGAGGCCTCCCTCAAACACTCTCCACCTTATTCTTTTAAACAGGCTCTCTAGTCAAACCTAGAGTTCACTGATTCTGCGGGACTAGGTAGCTAGTGCGTGCCAGGGACAGCCTGTCTTCACCTCCCTAGAGATGGGTTAACAAGCACTTGCTACCATCTAGCATGGCTCTGGGTTTTGACCCAGGCCTTCTACGGTTAGATGGGTGCTGGGGATCTGAACTTGGGTCTTCATGCTTTTGTGAGAAGTGCTTTACTGACTAAACCATTGCCCCAACTTCACATTCCTGACATTACAGTTTTTAAAAATATCTTTATTATGAATCAGTATATACATTGTATGATCACATCTTGTGAATGTGTCCCTGACATTACTTTTTAAGTGCTTTCTCTCTCCAGAATCCCCTTGAAGTGCTCACCTTCAATTCTGTCTCTTAGATTACTTCCCTTTGCACAATCTTATTTGCCAGACAGCTGTCTGTTCATGGATCTTCATCTTGAATTACAATAACCTTTGGAAGCAAGAGAAACACACAAGTATTAAACATTATAATAAATGCTAGCTGCCCAGCAATTTCACTCACAGAATTAAGGGAACCTTCTAAACCTATATCTTACTAACGAAAAAAGTGACTCTGATAGGTGAAGAGACATATTAAACCACACATGGAACAAAGCAGTAATACCTGGAGTCTAGGTCAGAAAAAATGTAACTTGGCAGTCAGGAAGTTCTGATGTCTTCAGTTCTCTATGAGGAATATAAAATATGACCCATAAAACACGACCTTTGCTCTTTGTATAGTTCTTATTATATTGAGATCTGTTGTATATTAAGACCTGGCAAGTCTCCTCAGAATGCATTTCCGTATATGAAGCCAGTCCTCAGGGAAGGGTTGAGATTCAGCCTAGTGCTGAATAGATAGAGCAGGAGGCAGCCGAGAGCAGTATCAGCTTCTCTGAATCCATTCAGTCTTAGCGGTACCCAGGGCAGACATCTTGGAGATGTGACTAGCAAAGAAGAATGAAAGGCACTCAGACGTCTACCATTGGTCGTTGATTGGTTAGACTACATGGATTCTGAAATTGTGGGGAATGACCGTATGGGGGTCAAGTAACTGCATTTGGAGGTTGTGGAAACTTTGGCAACACTAAAAGGCTTCTGGATGCCCAACAACCAAAAATTAATTCATTACCCCAAACATAGTGAATCTACGGTGTTTGTGGCAGTGCTCACCTGGGCTGCATCACACCACTTCACAGCAGCCTTGATTCTGAAGACACAGCATACACTTTCCATCTGCACACCCTCACAGCCTGCAGCACCAACAGATACTGCTTGATAAACCTTCGCTCAAATTTGAGACTACTCTATGTTACAGATTGTAGGGTTTTTTTTAACTGTACATACAGTTTTATGCTCTTATAGAGCCATTATGGTTTAATTAAAGAAAAATACCATTTTAAATACTTCTCTATCATCTTCCAGTGTGTGTTAAGTTTTATATCTTTGGGTTATATTATATTAGATGTAAAAAATTACTGTTTGAGTTGTTGACTTAGATTTCACTAAAGTTGTTCAGTGACTGATTTGGCATTAGGACAGGATTTCCAATAATTACTGAAATGGTCCTAAGCACACCCCTAATGTTTTGTGCTATATATTTATATGAAGTCACATTCACATCAATAATGATTATAAAATAAAATTATTGATCACCTCTGAAAAAGAAGATACTCTAATACTATAAAATATTCAGCCAAGACTTAATTTTTGATGAAAAGTTAAACACATCTATCTTATTACTGTGAAAATTTGCTTTTGTCTTTGACAAATGGTAAAATTTTATGTGCATAATAGAGCTATTTTTAAGATTAAATTCTTTATGCATTATCATCAGTAAGTATTTGATTTCTGTTTTGTTTTTAAAATAGTTTTAATTTATTTGAGAAAGAGAATGGGTAAGGCAGCATCTTTGCCATTACAAATGAACTCAATATACATGTACCACTTTGTGCATCTGGCTTTATGTGGGTTCTGGAGAATCAAACCTGGACTAACAGGCTTTGCAAGCAAGTGCCTTTAACCATTGAGCTAGCTTGCAGGCCCTTTATTTGTATTTTAAATACCTGTATATCTAGGGTTGCATAACAATTTTTAGGCAAAAAGGTGATCATGAGGAAAAAAGTTTAATAAGCCTTGGATTAGAGGAGACCATACAGTTAACTTCAATTGGAATGGAAGACCGGAAGTTCCAGCCTGAGACCATGGTCTTCTTTAATTGTCAATCATGCCATGTGGGGATATGTAACTGAATGTAGGGACTGTGAAAAATTTGGCAACAGTTAAGGTTTCTGAATCCACCACAACCCCAAACTAATTCAAAATCAAACACACAATGGATCCCTAAAATGAAATTGTCAAGGCTAGTAGCATTCATCAGGTCTGGGTCTCTTGTTGCTGAAACATTTGCTTGGATGTAGTCTTCCTGCTTGTAGAGCTCATTTCAGCCTCATGGGCTGTTGTGCAATGGACAAGGATTCAAGCCCAGGAAGAAGGTGTTGGTACACAGTGGTCCCTCCTGTCCTCTGAGCTCAGCACTTGTGGGACGAGAAATCTGAGACCTCTTCCTAGGGATGGGAAATCTTGGGGAACCAAGACAGCAAAGTTAATGACTCACTAGTCCTACCTTTCCCTCATCAGAGAATTGGTTTCTTTCATAAATTGGAGATAGTCTCAAATAGGTAACTCAAAGTCTCCTAAACTCATTTCAAAGAAATCAAGAAAGTGTCCTGTCCTGGGGCTGGGGAGATGGCTCAGTGGGTAAAAACACTTGCTGCCCAAGCCTGAGGACCCCAGTTTGGATCCCCAGAGTCCATGTAATTTCAGATGCAGTAGTGCAGTCTAATCCCAGCACTCCTGTGATGAGATGGGAGGTGGAGACAAGGAGAGTAACAGGTAGCTGTGAGAGACACCTAGCATGGCATCTACAGTGCTGAGCAAGAGACACTGCTTCAAACAAGGAAGGTGAAGGTCACCAGCCAAGGTTGTCCTCTGATCTCCATGTGAACTACAGCAATCATATGACTGCACGCGCGCGCGCGCGCGCGCGCGCGCACACACACACACACACACACACACACACACACACACACACACAATTTTTCCCCAATAAGAATATTAGCAATATGCATAAGGCTGATATAAAATTCCCAATACAAAAGAAATCTCTTTTCTCCAGCACACATTTCCACAGCCTTCCTTCTTCAAGTTCATTTGCATGCATGGGCCATGAAAGGAATGCCAAAGAAGAGGTAGAACAAGTCTGTTAGCACCAAGAGAGCCTCTAGGTGACAGATCCCTTCATTGGCAGACATTGCAACAAGAACTAAGAAGAGATTTGTCCAGGCAGCAAACAAGATTCCTGCAAACTAGAAAAATGTGAGCTGAATCAAATCCTCTAATTCCCTACAGCAGAACACCTCAGAGAGTCAGCCCAGCTCCCTGAACAAGAGACCATTAGTTGATCAGGAGTTCAGATGTATACCTTAAGATCTCATCCAGTTTCTGTGTTGGCGAACAGGCCCATATCAAGACAATGTAAGCACAGGAAAAGGGAAGTTTATTTTCCTCTCTCCCCCCTCCATAATGTCCTGCTGTGTTTGGGAAGAAGGGGTAGGCGTGGAATGTATGGTGAGAAAATTTCACCACATCAAACTGTCTCCATCCCCTTTTTTATAGCTGCTGTAGAAAATAGAGGAAGTGTTGAAGCCTTTCGTCCATGTGTTTTAAGAAGTAATGATAAAATAAAGGAAACATGCATTTCATGCATGAAGTATTTTAAGACATTGGAGTGTGAATTTCAGAAAAAGCCCATGCTTAGGTCAGAACACTGGTGGGCATTCATCATTTTCTCTAAACCTTGACTTTAGTGCCTGGATTCCCGGGGAGCTCATGTTTGCTTCCGCAGCTCCTGCCAGCTTTTACCATTCACAGACCCCCTAGATCAGAATTTCACATTCTGGGAGAACATGCAACTTCAGAATCTCCTCAACATCCCAGGGATAACCCGTGGAGAAATTAGATACGGAGTAAACTGGCTTATTATAAATGTCTTTACTTTTGAAAGCCTTTTTAATATTCTATATTAATACATATACTTAGTTTTGATTAAGTCACTGCTCCTCATCTGCCCCATCTCCTTGTACCCATACCCTGATTTCACCCTCCTTCCCCTGGCATTCCCCTTTGACTTTGACATCACTTATCATCTGATACCTTCTCTACCCGTTATCCCTCGAATCCTCCCTTTCTCCACTCTCGAAGTCTCCTTTCTGGTTTCCTGACATCTGCACACTCTCTTTCCCACAGAATGCAACAGATAGAAAGAGCCCAAGCTGGGATTCTCGTATGAAAGAACATGCGGTGTGTTCTTCCTGTACCTTGGTCACCTCGTTTAGGATAATATTTTCTAGGTCTATCCATTATTGAGCAATTATCATTTTTCAATATGGTTAAAGGGAATTCCATTGTGTATACATACTAAATTTTCATTATCCATTCCTCAGTTGGTAACATCTTGGTTGGTTCCGTTTCCTACCTCTGGTGCAGAATACATGAATAAACATGGACGAGAAAGCATCTCTGTAGTAGACTGATTTGGAAATATGTCTAGGAGTGATGTCGCTGGCTCAAATGGTAGTTCTGTCTTTGTTTGTTTGTTTGTTTGTTTTGTTTTTTAACTTACACTACGTTCCATGGTGGCTACACCACTTTACATTCCTGCACCATTTAATATGTGGAAGAAAAACCATTTCTGATAGGATTTGGAAGACTTAGGAATCAAAGCTTTCACATATTAAAAAACTATGCTCAGTTATTTATTAAAAAATGTATATGAAGCAGAACAGAATAGCTGAAAGAAAAGTTCCAGGACCAGCCAGCCTGTCTTTACTTTCATTTCCATTACTTACCAACTGTGTTGCTTAGGGCAAGAATTGTAGCCCCTCTGTGACTCAGAAGCCTTCTCACGTGATCAGATGGGACTCGTGATTGAATTTAACCTCTGGGCAACTATGTGCAAAGGAACCCATTTTGGATGAGAGCATATTGGCTAAAAGCATTAAAAACCAAGAGTTTCTCAGCATCCATGTAGGCAACTGTGTTTTATTTGTCCTTTTAAAAATGAAATTTATTATCCATTTTTCCATTTTATATTAAAACCATTTGGAAAATACACAAAAACGAAAAATAGAAGAAAACCATTTTTATTGACATACTCAAAAGGAAACTCTAGTTAAATTTTTATATTTCCCTCTGGTCATTTTCTGGTATAGATTGAAAAAAATCATTCAATATACAATAGCTGTGAATTTGCTATAAATGCCAAATCAGAAGGTCACTTGTACGTACCAATGTGGTTTTTTGCATGTGTATGTGTGTGTGTGTGGTATGCATGCATGGGTGTGCATGGGTGCATGTTCATGTGGAGGCCAGATGTTGACTTTAGTGACTTCCTTGATCACTCTCCACTTTATTCATTGAGACAGTGTCTGTCACCTGAACCCACAGCTCATTGATTAGCTAATCCAGCTAGCCAGCTTGCCAGGGAGAGTCCCTGGTTCTGTTTCCCAAGAACCAGGATTATAAACTGGCTGCTACACCTACATGGCATTTATGTGTGTGCTGGAGATTCAAACTCAGATCCTCATACTTACTCAGTAAGCACATACTGACTGAGCTAGCTCCCCAGCTTCAGAGTGTCTTTTAAATTTTCTTAGGTGTATTGTATATGTGAATGTGTGTTTGTGTGCATATGGGTATGTGTGCATGTGTGTGTGTGTGTTTGTGGAGGCCAGAGCACAAGCTCACGTGTCTTTCCTCAGGAATGCCATCCATTATTTTTTAGAATGAGTTTTTCATTGGTCTGGAGCTCACCAATGAGGTTACACTGGCTAGCCAGTGAGCCACAGGGATCCTCCTGTCTCTGTCTCTCTAGTGCTGGGAATGTAGGCACCTGTCACCAAGTCTGGGTTTGTATTGTGTTTACTGAGGATTGGATTCAGCTCCTTGTGTTTGCAAGCCAAGAACTTCAATAACAAAGCTCTCTCCCCAGCACTCCCTAACAGTGTGTTGAGAAGCTGATCCCTGGAGAGGATCTCATCATATTGACTCCTTGTCTAGACTCTCCATGGTTCTCTCACAAACATTCTTGCTTCCTTAGCCAAGGCAGACAGCTAGGGAGAAAACTGCATTTCCTTCCTCTCCAACCTTCCTATTTTTCCAAAAGTAACTCTGGGTACATGATAGACCTTCGATGAACAATTGTAGGACCGAAACGAGAAGCCGTGGGGATATTTATTACTGTCATGGTAGTAACACTAAAGCCCTTAGAAAGTCAGTAAGGGCAGAATCCATACCTTCTCTGTGCAAAGAGTTGCTATTTTCAGGAAGTAAAAAGTTGCTGATCATAAATTCAAAGAAGAATCCAGGAATTCAGCTTTATCTCATGAGGGTGATGTTAGTGATGGCCTTGAATCTCAAGACCTAGCTTGGAGAATTTCAAATGATCACACATACCTTAATATTCTGGACTTAAAATGAGGCTTATGATACAAACTTGTCTCTATACCTGTCTGTGGTGTGTGCACATATAAACATGTACATATACATGAGGGCACATGTATGTGTGTGCGCACATGCATATTGAAGTCAGAAGTTGATGTTGAATGTCTTTGTTGATCACTGTCTATTTTTTTTCCCACTGAAACAGGGTCTCTCACTTGAACTCACAGCTCATCAATTTGACCCATTCCAGTGAACCAGCCTATCCTGGGGATCACTTGGCTTTGCATGAGTCATCCAACTCTTGCCTTAGCCACTCCATCTTCTCAATTGTATATAGGCATTCCTTGACTTATACCAAGGTTACAGAGAGATAATCCTATCATAAAATTAAAATATCTAAGTGGGAACTACATTTGATATACTTATCTACTTATAGCTCAGCAGCACAGTCCTCTGAGCAGAAGCATTTTCTTGACTGACTGGGAGGTGGCCCTCACTGCCCAGCATCCAAAAAACAGATAAACTGCATATTGTTTGTTGAGGATGTGAGCAAAATTCTAAATGTTTTTAATTTGAATGCTAAACTCTTTTGTTAAACTATCTTAATTCATTGTTGTTTGAATATACAATGTTGGGGCTTGAGAGATGGTTCAATGGTTAAAAGTGCTTGCTTGCAAAGCCTAATGGCCTCGGTTTGATTCCCCAGTATGTGCATAAAGCCAGAGTGACACATGTATCTGGAGTTTGTTTGCAGTGGCAGGAGGACCTGGTACTTCCATATTCACTTTCTCTTTCTCTGTCTGCCTTTTTCTCTTGCTCTGTCAAGTAAATAAAATTTTAAAATGTCACCATTAGGTTCATGTATTTAAACACTTGGCCCCAGCCAAGTTGGGAAGGTTTGAGGAGGTGGAATCTTGCTATAGGAAGTAGACTACTGAGGACATTCCTTGAGGTTTTCTAGGTGGTGGCCCCACTTTCTGTTCATTTTCTCTTCCTGACCACGGATGCAATGTGACTAGCCAGCCTTCTGCTCCGATGACACCGTTTTCCCCACCATGATGCAAAGTATCCCTTTGGACTACAAGTTGTAATAAACTCTCTCCTTCCTTAAAGTGCTGTTGGTCAGGTATTTGTTCACATCAACGAATAAAATAACTAATATATTCAGGGATGGTCTATAGTCAATGTTTACTGTTTACTTCTTGTACTTATATGAGGGCTCCAGAATAACAGAAATGTTGATATTTGCTCTGAGAGAGACCACCAAGGAAGTGTTAACAGTGGTCTGTGTTGATACAGTGGGTGATATGGGCTATGGGTTCCAACCTGTCCTTTCTGATGCTGATGCTGATGCTGATGAGTTAATGAGAGCTACTACAGCTTCTCTCCACTCAAACTTAGCAAGCCTGACCTTTTCAGGGGAATATCAGTGTCTACAGCAACCTCACCCACTGTCAGAATTACCCTGAGGGATATGAACATGCTTCTTATAGTAGAATCCAAAGTAGCTTTTCTATAGGGGATGGCCACATGCAACAGTTATCACATAGTAAAATAGAGTTATGGGACTGGGAAGATTGCTTAGTTGGTACAGGACTTGTTACCCAAGTATCAGGACCTGACTATGGATTCCATACATGCTGGGTGGGTATGGTGGTGGCCTGCCTGTAAGCAAGTGCCCAGGAGGCAGAGGTAAGGGATCCCCAGTTTCTGCTGACTCGCTGTACTAGACAAACCAGTGAATTCTAGATTCAAGTGCAAGACTCTGTCTCAGTAAATAAGGTGGACAGCAATTGAGGAAATCACCTGATGTCAACCTCTAGCTTCCACATTCATGCACATATGTACACAGTCCCTTCTCCACACGCGCACACACACACACACACACACACACACACACACACACACACCACATTCAAAAATAAAAGAAAAAAGATTATGTGGATAAAGTTTATAGAATGTTTACTATGTCCTTCAATACTTCATGTACTCGGTCTAAACAGAGATATGCTATAGTAACAACATTGCTTTTGCTATCAATGCCTTACTCTGTTAAATTACCACAAATTTATTTTATGGTTCCAGAGCTCAGAAATCTGGCATGGGTGTCACTAGACTAAATTTGAGTTGATGACAGGATCCTTTCTGGGTCTTTATTCATTCAGGTTGTTGGTAGAACTTAGTTCATCATGGTTGTTGAATTAAATTCTCAGGTTCCAAAGACTTTGCATCCCTTGGCTATTGGCCTCCTTCACTGGTCTCCACAGCTCACAAGGGCATGTAGCATCTTTGCATGGTGTTTTCCTGATCTAGTTGGTGAATTCTCTGTTTTTAAGGCTTTATGTGATTCAACTGGACTTCCCAGGGTAACCGGGAACAATCACACAGCTCAAAGTCCGTATCCTACACTGTATCTCCAATGTCCATTTTGCCACATAAAGAAATGGATTCACAGATTTGGTTGGGGTTGCAAGTGTATACATATCATTCTAGATGCTCCTCAAATCTCAGTGTCTTAACATAACGAATGCTCATTTCTTGGTCTTGTGATATGTAATGGATATCATGTGGCCATCCTTTATTTTGTGCTGCTAAAACAAATTCAAATTTGCTGCTAAAACAATTAAACAGAGATCACTAGGTTAAAAATATGGCCTTGAGTAAGCTGGTGAAGACACAGCAAGGAAACTTAGTTGGGAAGGGCTTGGAGAGTATGGTACAAACACATTGAAGAGGGTGAGAGCTGTCATCTGCAGATCAGAAACTGGAGGACCAGCATGTTTGTGCAGAGCTGACAGGAGTCCTCAGAGACACCCCAGAGTCGAAGATGCTTGAGAGCCAGTCCATTAGGAAAGAAATCCTGACTGACTCTCAGGATGGGACAGCATCAGGCCAATCATTTGCTTCTCTCGATATACTCATTTGACTGTAGAATCAACCCTTGCTCACAGATGATGTGCTTAGCAAGGAAATATGAGTGCATGTGAACTGTATATACGATCCCTTCTGATTATTTGTAGGACCTACAGGTAAAGGTGACTTCAGTTCACTGGGTGCATGGTGCTGGTTCTTTCCATCTTGTTAAAAAATAATAATATCTGTAATATCTGCAGTGGTGTTTCAACAGAAGCCATATATGGGAGTGACGCCATGTCTGCATGGACAGTACAGGGCAGTTTCTCACACTGAGACCATGAGCTTTGGATGAAATAACTTTGTAGGGTAGAGTGATTGACAGCACCCCTGGCCTCCATCCTACCACAAGGGGTACCCTCCTTCCTCTATTGTGAGAACCAAAAATGTCTCCATATGTTACAAAATGTCAATGGAGGACCAACGGCCCTCATTTGAGAACCTTTGTGTAGAATAAAGGCAAGAAACCAAACAGCTGAACCCCGAAGTCGACCTTTAAAATATGTTGAGAAGAGAGGATCCCAAAGAAGAAATGCCTCCAGATGCCCAGTCATCCTTCTAGGTTTGGAAGGTAAGGGACAGAAAACACTGAGCTTTGGATTTGCTTAGGAGTGTTCTAGAGCTCCACTCACTGGAAGCAGGGCTAGAAGAAGAGAGGACATTGAGACAGAGTTGCTTGCCTGAGAAAGAAGATGTGCACATTGATTGAATTAGGGACTGAATTTTGTTACCCTTCCTTGGACTTTGGAATACTTTAAAAATACCCCCTTGAGGAAAGTGGCGCTCAACCCCAATGGATGAGTCACTGACAGAGAACTTGAGCCATGAGTCAGAAGTATTTTGGGTGTCAGCCTGCCCTGTGTCCTCTCGCCCTGTGTCCTCTCGCTCGCCGCTTACCACCTACTCAGCTCACATTTCTTTGGCATGTGAACTAATGGTTCTCTTTTTGTGCCAATCAGGCTTAATTCCTGAACTCCAACCAGGGGTGATTGTTTCACCCTTGACTAATTGACAGTGACAAATAGCTACTCAATTGGGTAGATAAGGGGAACAAATTTGGTGTCCTTGTCCTTCTTGGGTGATTCAGGCTGGGAGACATTGGAATGTTATCCTCGATGGAACTGAGCAAAATTGGACCATCCATCTTAAGGGTGGCTGTGTGAGCTCATGAAATACAGTGACACACCAGAAACAAAGCCCAACAGAAAACTTCCTAAACACAGCATTGTCCTAAGGGCGGCAGCAGAGTACATTAAAAAAAAGAGGGGAAACACCCGTAGAGCTCACAGCCAGACTTTTGACGGACAAGTTGGAGGTTTATCTATAGTTTATGACATGATCTCAGCCTAAAAAGATGAATGAAATGATGTCTCCCCCCAAAAAGAGGATCTCTTATTTGAAATATGTACAATTGTGGTTTTGTTAAGCCGTAAGCCAACAACCAAGTTTCTTGTCATTTGGTTTTGACCTCAGCTCATGTCTTCTGTCCCCTAAGAGCTCCTAATCAGGACTAGCTTTCAAATTATCACCAAGAGGAACCACCCCAGATGGTAAACTTCCTCACAGTTGATTCTGACCTCACTTGGACTTTATACCCGCTACTTACCAGTGGCTCGGCTAATGTGTATGTCACTAAAACGGATTGACTTTTTAACTTGATGCAGCTTAAAGTGGAGGCTTGAATGTCTCATTTGATTTTTAAAAGCTCAGGAAATGCATCCAGGCATCAGGTGACATAAGTGGCCTTGAACAGAACAGCTTTTGGGAAGCCCCAACTTTTGATGCGCTGCTCAACAGCCAGCTTAATCAGAACGCCTCTTGTGAAACCCGCTTGATGAGCAGTGACACGCTAATTGAAATGTACTTTCCCCAGCGAACCACTTAACAATTTATATAAATATCAAAGCCCTGGGCTTTCCTGTCAGTCTTTGCTTTGGAATGAGAAATTTATAAAAAACATATGTTTCCAACTGTCATTGACAGAGAGTTCGGAAAACATGGCCACTGAATCACATCTGACTTTCTGCAGACACCACACCAGTCAGGGTGCATTTCTCTGTTAATAACATCTCCTTTCAGAACAAATCTACTCCACACCGGTGTTCCATTATTGAAATCCAGGGAACTGTTGATAACGAAGCCAGGGCTGAGAGAATGGCCAGCGAGCAGGAGGTAGGTTGGAGATCCTAATTCTGGTAGGTGAACAACAATTAAGAGAGAAGCCACTGGTCTGGAGGCCATCTTGGTAATCCTAATGGATATTGCATTCTCTCCTGGGAGGCAGGAGACAGGAATCTGTATCCCTACTACTTGCAAAAGTCCTGAGATGGTGAGAGATATTGCTTCAGGATCTGGAGCCCTTCCATGTCTGAGTTGGAAGGGAGACTTCTGTAAGTCTATCTTGAAGAAGGACTTGAGAGTTAAGCTCTAAGAGTCAAATCAATTACACCACACAGACTGTCTTGCTTCTTCTTTAGCTATCTGACTTGGCCGTAGGACTGCAGCCCACAGCTCCTCAAGTAGTTTCTCAGGGCGGAGGGCTTTGGAGAGCTACCCTATGTGTGGGGACACTAGTAATTCTGGTTGGGGGGGTAAGAAGTCTCACACAATTTGAGAAAAATGTCACCAGGAAAACTCTAGGGTACGTGGGGCACAGAGAATGTGTCACATATCATTTGGTGTCCTCTGTAAGCCCCTCCAATCCATCTCGGAATTGCCACAAATCCTGAAGTCTATACAACTGTTTTGCTTCGAGGCTACATATAAATCTTTTAATTGCATGCCTTAAGCCTTGAGACATTTCGGCTGAATAGTTTGGGAGGGGGGAAAAAGAAGGAAGGAAAGAACTTATGCTGGCAGTCAAGCTATCTGCATTTCATTTCAATTTAGATAGTTTAGTGATACTTTTTTTTCCCAAGGTTTCCTGGATTTCAATAATATATCTTTCATCACGAGATCACAAAAAGTGGTTATACTGAGCCGTCCCTGGAGCTTTGGAATGAATATCAGGGATTACATTATAACTGGGAACTTATGAATTGTATTGGGTTTACAAATGACTTGTTTTTCTCAGTTTAATGTCCAGACCATGAAATTGATAACTTATTCCTGGACGGGTCTGTGCGTGATATGTTAATGGGTCTTTGAGAACAGGATTGAAAAAAAAAAACAGACACAGGCATACACTCCCTCAACTAGTTTTAAATAAGACATTTGTTCAGTAGATGAGCTCTGATCACCACAAATTGCAGGAATTAAAGTTTCCATTTTAATGTGTTCCTGAATCCTTCCACCACACCATCCCATTTACTCTTAAGAGTTTTGGGGACTGAATTTTAAAAATAAACCTTTTGGCAACTGTCATTTGGCCCTGAAATATACAAAGCAAAGCACTATGTATCCCTGGACTTCGAGCAGGAACCCATGATAGAGAACCCCTGAGCACCCATGTTTGTTTGCTGACCTATACTATGGGAGTCACAGTGCTGGCAATGGGTGCTGACGGTGGCTGGGTCCAGAAGGACCAGTGAGAACGCACATTTCTGAGCACATCTGTTTCATTTCATGTCAGTGGGATACCTGTGACTGGGCCAGAGGTAGGAGGAAGGGGGGGGTCGAAGGGTAGGGAGGAGATTTCTTCAGGGGATATGTTTGGATTTCTATTTTATAGGGAAGAAAGAACCTGTGTTTGCCAAATAGGCAACCTAAAAAGGTGTTCTGGGCTGGGAGCAGAGAGTTCAAGTGCAGCCTTTAAGATGCAAGTGATGGAGGGAAGACCAAGGGAGGGGCAGGGCCACAGAAGGAAGGTGGGAACAGGAGAAACAGAAGAAGGGGATGAAGGGAGAATTGGAACTTTCCCCACTGTCTGAAAGCTATCTCAGTATAATCAATCTTGGGATGAAAAACATAAACGAATCAGAAATAAATGGAATAAATTCTCTTAGAGTGGGTGAAATAGTGGGGAATGATGGTTTTAAATTGGAACTGGTGCTGATCCTAATAGGGGCTAGGTGGAAGAATACCCCTTCTGATTGTGCAGTGCAGGGATTCTGTCCAATTTGGGAGGATGACTCCATTGAAAGCTGATAGTGAAAATGACCTTTATTATTCCCAAGATGATGGACGCTCTAAGTTTCACCTCCCATGCCTTCCTGCAACCCTCCAGCCTCCATCTCTGTCTTTGAATTGCAAGTTCTTTCTCAGTGTTCTCTTAGGCCAACCCTTGGCTATCAATGCTATTACAGATTTGGTCTCAGTGGGGTTTCAACAAAGTACCTTTAATGTTAGTTTTTTTTCCAAGATAAAATTGTTTTTAAAATTTTTAATGTTTGGGGCTGGAAAGATTGCTCAGTGGTTAAGGATCTTGCCTACAAAGCCTATGGACCTGGGTTAAATTCTCCAGTACCCATGTAAAGCCTGCACAAGGTAGTGATTCTAGTTCATTTGAAGTGGCCAGGGGCCCTGACACGCCCATTCTCTCTCTCTCCGCCTCTTTCTCAAATTAGTAAATAAATAAATAAATAATTTAAATGAGAGTTTTTTTTTAAAAAAAAAACATGATTCTTGAAGCTTTAGCATGCAGTGATTTCAATGTGAAATGTGCCCCATGTGTTCAAACATTTGGCTCCCACTTGATGACACTGTTTGGGAAGGCCGAAGAAACTTTTGAAGGTGAAACTTTGATAAAGGAAGTGAGTCACGGGGGGAGGGCCTTGAGGTTTTAAAGCCCATTACAGCTTCCTGTAACCAAACACCTCAAGTTCCTGCCTTCACACCTTCTCCACATTAGGGGCTGTATCCCTTCTTAAACCTTATAAGGCTTAACAAACATTTCATTTTCCAGGTCTCTTTTGTCAGGCATTTCTGTCACAGTAATGAGAACAGTAACTAATACACATGAATTCTTAGGATCACCTTTGCAGGCTCTGCCCTATGTATCATTGGCATGGCAAATTTGGTTGATGCTTACAAATTAGTAACTTCACCTGTTGAATTTAGAGTTCTGTTAACATGTTTTAGGGATGATGTTTGGGCTGAGCCCTCTTGGAAGGAGGCTGGAGGAGTGTGAGAGAATTGAAGATCAAAACTCAGTATATTAGGCTGAACATGGATTGCCCATACACATATAATAATGCTAATAACATTTTTGGACAGTAAACAAGACTCTGGTAACTGGACAAAGTTCTTTAGATATCATTGTTGGAAGGTATATGATACCCATTTTACAGAAGGGCAGAGGCACTAATCGTGTGCTAATCTTTACAAAGCTAGTGCTACATAGGAGTGTGTTTGGTAAATGGGACTCCTCCCTAAAATATGGAATTCAAGGGGGTACCTCAAAACTCAGACAGGTGATATTTTAATGTAATGTTTTTGTTTAAAAAATCAACAATTAAGGCTGCAGAGATGATTTATCAATTAAAGGTACTTGCTTGCAAAGTCTGTCTGTTCAGGTTCAATTTCCTAGTACCTATGTAAAGTCAGATGCACAAAGTGGTACATGTGTCTGGAATTCCTTTGCAATAGCAAGAGGACCTGGCACATTCATGCACCCTCTCTCCACCCAACTTCCTACAAATCAATAAATAAAACTGGAAAAATTCAATAATTAAAGCCAGTATTTCACAATGAATTCATTATTAAAGTTTTAAATAAAGACAGTGGTTTTCTTCTTGGGCTACTCCATCCAGGCTGGGTCTTGTAGATACAAACATCTGGACCTATTTTTAAAAACCTAGGGATGGTGATTTGTACTTGTGATCCCAAGGTGAGGGAGGCAGAGACAGGTGTATCCCTGGGTTTTTCCAGATGGCAAGTCTAGCCTCCTTGGCAAACTCTAGGCCATGAGAGACCCCCATATCAAAGGTATCTTTCCTGAGGATGATACCTGGTCTCCACATGCACATGTGTACATACTGCTGTATGCACCTGTGTGTGACACACACACACATACTTATAAATCCCAATTGCAATATCCTGGATAAAATCTAGGAAAATTTTATTTGTTCCCAGAGTCTGGGTGCTTAGGGAACCTTCTCTGACTTTCTGAATTATAATTAACATAATGTGATGGAGAGATCCAGACTTGATCAATTAAATTCTTTTCATTTTATTTTTTTCACCTGCAGAATGGGACATTTATGTTAGAATACAGATACATTTACTCTAAGAGGTTAATAGGTGCCTGTGACTCAAGGTCTGGAGGGAAACAGTCTCCTGTTGTCACAGAACACCAAGGCCACTTGAATTATGGCCTTGGGTCTTACCTCCCTGAATCCCTCCACTTTTCCCAGTGCTTCGGTGGCATGGGTAGCATGTAGACTGGGTCATGTGTTGTAGAGCTTTTCCCCTCCCTCAGAAACCTGTAAGAAGAGACAGCACAACTTTCTCCTTGGAATGGAAACCATTCTTCAGGTTTGTGACCCCACCATGCCCTTTAACGTAATACTCCGTAGTAAACCTTTCCCCCAAAGAAATTCATCAGAGCATCTCTGAGCCAATTATGTACCCGAATCTTTCTTTTAGAGTCTTGGAATTCATACTTCTCTGAATTGAGCTGTTCTACAGAGTTAATAAGAAAGTACAGTAGAGAAGAGAAGGCTTTTGGTCATTTGAGCTACAGAAGCAGTAACTGCCCAATATGTATTAATTTCATTTTATGTGAATAAAATGTCCCCCATAGCCTCAGGGATATTTTTAATTAAGGTTAAACTTCCTACTTAAGTCTCCTGCAGCCTTCTGGAGGAGGTGACTCTGGGGGATGATCTTAAGTCTGGCCTTAAGGTGAGACAACATAGTGAATTCCAGGTCAGCCTGGGCTAGCGAGAGACCCTACCTCGGGAAAAAAAAATAGTGAACCAGTGCCAAAGTGTCAATGCTCAGAATAATTTTACAGTAAAATAAGTACAGCAACATACCCATCTCTGAAGCTCTTGGAAATGGTGAAAGGAGTTAATACTGAACCTTAAAAATGGTAAGAGCTCAGTAAGCATTAGCTATCATTACTACGATTTCAAGTCTTGTTCCATAATCATACTTGGACAGAATGTCATGGCAGGTGAAGGATGTGACAGAGCAGGGGCCTTACTTCATGGAACACAGGAAGCAGAGGGTAAAACTAACTGGAGGACCAAGTATAGACTCCAACAGTATGTCCTCAGTGACACATTTCCTCCAGCTAGGCTGTATGTCCCAAAATAGCACAGGAGATGGGGACCAGACATCCACCCCATGAGCCTGCAGAGGACCTCACATACTTGTGCCACACAACCCTGCTCATGTATGTTGTCATTTTTCAGTGATAAATGGCATACCAGAAAATATTCCGTGACCTCCTGGGCTCATTCTTGTTTAGCTGCAGTCCAGTGTTTGTGGTCTCTATTCTGAACTGCCTTCTCTTACTGGAAGAGCAATTGCATGTGTTTGATTTGGTGAGTCATTTCAGAACTCTCCAGAAATAAAACACCACCACTCTCCAGATTCCCAGCATGCTTGCCTAGGAGACAGTGGCCTGAATGATTCTCTCTATACTATTTTTTTGTTTGTTTGTTTCAGAATGACCTTAGAACTTGTCCAAAACAGGAGAGAAGGTGACAGAGAACTCTTGTTCCTACCTGTTGGGCTGAGTGATATGACCTACAAGTAGCTTCTTGAGTCTTGGAGTACGTGACAGATAATAAAAGAAGACTCTCCCCATGTGTGAGTTAAATGGAATCATGGGCTCAGGTTGCAGAATAATAGAAATAAATCTCATTCGGAAAGATAGTATCACATTTCCAGATAGGCTTATTTAGCTCCATCACAGTGGTCACCTCCAGCTACACCCTGGCAAGAGGTGAGTGGAAGGTAAAAAAGTCTATAGGAGAGGAAAGATGAGAACGAAGTGTGTCTCTATTTCTCACTCTCTTTCATGTGACAGATCACTACTCAGTTATGTTCCCACTTTTCCTGGAATTTTTGGAATTTCCCTTAACAGTTTAATAGTCGTTTATTATCACATGGAGTCGAAATGGATGTTGAAACTTGTTTCTCAACTATATTCTTTCTATAGTCAGAACCGTGTTGAGCATGGCCATTGTAGTGATTAATGAAATTATGCCTGGGAGAGGTTGAATATGTAGCATGGTTGGTAGAGTGTTTACTTACCTTGTGTGCACACAGCCCTAGATTCAATCCCCAGCATGACACAAAACTGTAATTCCAGTGAGTTTGAGGCCAGTGTAGGCCACATGAGAGCTGATCTCAAAAGTAAACAAGTGAATGAATGAATGAATGAATGAATGAATAAGGGTGTTCCTAGAAAAGTATTTATGACATTCAACTAATGGTGACTTCTACTATAATGTGTTTTGATTCCTGAAGAGCACAATCATACATTTTATCTGTGACCCTACCTGCAGGAACTAATCCTAAATATTTGTCTTTCTGAGTATGAACCCCAAATTCTGAGAAAACTGAATCTGCTTCTCTGATCAGCTTTCTTTGTGGGTTTTACAAAGTCTGATATGGTCATTTGAATTGGACAATTCTTTCCTCCAAGAAGTCATGACTGATGGTATTGACAGAGACTTGAGTTTACTGGAGTGTTGCCAGTCATTTTGGATAAAGGTTGACATATGTACAAAAGTCGCTGGAATAGCCTGGTCTCTAACTGACACTCTCTTAGTGGCCTTGGAATCTATCTGTCCTCACTTACCCCAGCCCCACTTCAGTGGGCTCTCCACACAATTCCAACATATTTCAAAGAGCCTGTCTGACAATGCTGCTCTCTACAGAGCTTCACAATGGTGGGGGTTACCATGAGCATGCTCTGGAAAAGAGATGGCTCACTCATATATGACAGGAGCTGTGTCAGCAGAGGAGCCATACTGAACAGTGTAGGCAGAAGTAGGGGAAACCCAGGATTGGTGAAACACTCCTAGACTCACAGCACTGAGAGCCCTGAGCTGAGGAGCAAGGATTGATCCATATTCAAAAGTGATTTTCTCACCCCAAGGAGCAAATTGGATGGGAGGTTGTGAAAACCTTTTGCTTTCTTGCACGTGCGCACGCGCGCGCGCGCGTGTGTGTGTGTGTGTGTGTGTGTGTGTGTGTGTGTGTACCAAAGATAAGTAGAGAGTAAATAACCCAAACTTCACTAGGGAGTAATTTGGGACACAGCTAGGCCCAGTGAGGAGGGCAACAATGAAATCAAGTGTGGAGGAATGGAACACACAGGAGCTGAAGGACTGTGCCCGCTAAAGACATGGATGGCCCTACAGAGAGGAAGAAGCCCCAGATACCATGGACACTATCCTGATCCCCCTCTCTGCCTGTGCTTAGATTGCCTGCAGGTGAGCCCAGCTACAATCCAGGGGCTAAGGGACTTGTCCATGATTTTGTCTCTCCAGGTCAGCCTCTGTGCAGCTCCGAGAAGCGCATAATGGGCAGAGGGTGAGTTTGGAGGAGAAGTAAAGAACAATAGTCAGCAAGGCTGAGGACTCCTAAAAGGACCAACGATTTATTCTGCCTCACAAAGATCCATGTGACTGGGTGCTTGGCTCTCCCCATCCCGCCCCCAGTCTCTTGTCACTTAGCTCCTCCAGCTGTATGTGCTGTGCAGTAGTTTCCTCTGAATTGAAACATTCCTACCTGGAGGAAGGTTGTTTAGACTCAGGAAGTGAACAAACCTCACAAGGCTCAGGAAGTAAACGAAACTCACAAGTCTCGGGAAGCTCCTAAAACTTACAAGAGTCTTCCCAAGGTGATATGAGCAGGAAACATTGCTGAGAGGAAAATATCCAATAGAAAGGGCTGCCTGGGAGCTCCAGGAGTGATGTACCATCACTTGTTATCCCCGCTGGAGGGGGCTTTGGGGTGATGAGTCATGGATGCTCTTTGAAGTCATTCCCTCATCCATGCTCTCTAAGCAACTCCAATAACCCCAGTGGTTCACCATGGCTGACTTGGGTGGATTTTTTTTTAACTTTGGTCTGTTGTCAGAGCCTTTTCTTGGATGGGTAGATTTTTTTTTCATGCCTTCCCAGGAGAAGTCACACAGCACCATCATTTTGGGTTTTTAAATAATGAGCAAGTTGCTGACTCAGAGCCTTTGCACATGCTATTCTTTTGATGTGGCACTTCTTTCTTTCTCTCTCTCTTTCTTCCAGTCTTGGCTAAACATCTATTTCTCTGGGATTCATTCCCTCCATTTTAGTTTCTCCATGAAGTATGGAGTAACTTAAAAGCATTATTTACCTTCATAATTAAAACACTTCTCTGATCATCTGCTTAATTTCTGTCTCTCTCACCAGACAAAATGCTTCCTGAAAGCAATAACCCACTAACCTTAGTGAGTACCTTGGGCATAGTAAGAGCTCAACAAATGTTTGGTGAAAGTCAGCAGAAAATAAGAATATCAAAGGCACATGTGTGTTTTCAAAGCAAACACTTAACAGACCTAGTCCTAAAGATGCATCTGTCTGCTACTAAGATGACATAGGAAGCCATTGCTTCCTCCCCACGTGCTTGCTACAAAAGTTCCACTTCTAACTCAATAGCTTTGCTGCTTACTAGCTGTGGGATTGTAAACAAGTCACTTAACCTCTCTGTGTCTCAACCTTTGCTGATCTATGAAATGAGGTTATCATAATAATAGCTATTTTCTGGGGCTGGGGAGTGGTTGGTGCACCTAAGTGCTTATAAAATACATGGTAATTTCTCAATAAATGACATTATCAGTAATATCATTTCTCATTGTATAATCTTATTGTTTACTGACTCCTGGTGGTGACATCTGCAGAATCAGGGAGAGACAGAGAGATGGGCCGGGGAATGGTCATGCTAACCTTGGCATTACTGACTCTAACCATCCCAGTTTTGGGACTAAGAACCCAATGTTTCTGATAGCAAGTGCTGAAAGAAACGTAGTATTTATCATGCCCTGGATTTTGTGTGGTAGCTCTGTATACATTTTCTTCTGATTCTAAGTTCAAGCCTGATCATAGCCTCCTATTGTGGGCAGACCTCCCACCTCATCCTTTAATAGTCTAGGAACATGATGTTTAGAGAGGCTAAGTGGTTTACTGCCAGCCATGCAGCTGTTTCAGAATTAGTACACAGTCTCACACACATCTTCACCTCTCCTCAACTTCCAGCCTAGTGTTTTGTTGTTTTCTTTGATTTTCCCTTAACTGAAACTCTTACCTTCTCTTGTTTTCTTTTCTGACGCTGGCTATAAGTTAAAATTAATTTCATCAATTCACACAAGCAAATCTACTTTTTTCCTTGAGTCACAGTACCTGAGCCAGCATCCTGAGAGCTACACACATACACACACACACACACACACACACACACACACACACACACACACACACACTACCTGCTATACCAGCCTTGTCTCTGGAAACTAGAGCAATGTCAGTACCATGTGTACTTGATTTTTCCGAGTGAACCGTGCATTTGACGTGGGTGGGAGCATGCATGGCTGAGCAATCACTGTCACATAGGGGAGAATTTATGTTTGCATCTGTGTCTCACTTCTTTTCACATCTGGTCTTGGTAGACCTTTGGGAATTTGTTAGGAAAAGAAAGGAGAGCAGTGAACAGGGATCTCAGTGCTTTGGGAGCCAGGACTGAATAAAGATGAGTTCATCGTTCTTCCACTTCTCAAAAAGCAGCAGTAGCTTTTGACCGTTTCATAGTTTAATGTTTTTGGTCTGAATGCTTCTCTTGTCAAACTCTGAGGACCTTCGAAGAGCCTCATG